>VYZS01097528.1:8847-18939 GCA_013400695.1 Neodrepanis coruscans
CACAAAGGTAGGGTAATGGAGAAGAACAGTAATGCTTCAAATGTACAGTTCCTATATCATGGTTTTGAACTGTTTGAAAATTATTTGACCTAATGATGCAAATTTGTTCAGTGAGAAATGACAATAGATAAAGCAAAACAAAGATAAAGCAAATTCTAAATGATTATTTAAAACATTGAAGTGAAGGTGTCTGAAGTTAAGAGTTTTAATCCAAATTTTGGCTATTAAATAAAAGATTCTGAGTGTGTCTGGAATTTCTTGATGTGCCAGGAATGCACTTCCCATTGACTTCTGTAAGATTTATAGACAATTGAAATTCTCGAAAATCAGGTGACATTATCCATGGTAATCAATGTAGTAGTGCCTGAAGACCAAGAAAGCCTTGAGGAATTTGCACTCCAATATGTAAGTTAGAGACAGGATAGAGAATAAGTGTTTCTTGACCAGCATGATTGAAACAATTCACCTATTTCATCAAAAGTCCATTTCCTTTTCAAGTAAAAAGGAGAATAAGTGAAAGGTTGAGTGATCAGAGAGAGAAGATGGGAAAGAAAAGCACAAAAGTCAGATATAAAGATTGAAAAGCTGAAAGATTGAAAAGATAGAAGGTTGAAACTTGAAATAAACAGGCATAGGAAAATTCCAGTCAGAAGCATAGACAGTTCTCTAAAGATGCAGAGGTCCAGAGATAGACATTTTTGTTTGACTTTCCTCGTGGTAGCTAGCATGTGTGTTTGTATATAGATGTCTGATTAATTTGTGTCAGGCTAAAGAATATAATACAAGCTCAGCTTAGTTTTAAATAACAAATATGTGCAACTTGATTAATCAGCTCCATGGTAAAAAAAAAATCAAAGCTATCTGTCTAACCACTTCAGTGAAAGATTTTATATTTTCTCTAAGGCTCTGTGAATAATCATATTTAGAGTGCTCAGCACAGGAACTTGATGGAGTGGATCCAGAGGGCCACAAAAATGAACAAAGGGATGTAACAAAAAGCTGAAGGAGTTGTGGTTGTTCAGCCTGGAAAAGAGAAGGGTCTTAGGAGTCCTTATTGAGCTGTTCAGTACATAAAGGGGCCTATAATAAAGATAGGAACAAACCTCTTAGTAACGCCTGTAGCAATATGACAAGGACATAAGGAAAAATTTTTTTTAAGATTAGGGTGGTAAAACATTTGTCCAGAGAGATGGTGAATAATCCAGTCCTGGAAACATTCAAGGCCAGGTTGGATAGAGCTTTGAGCAACATGGCCTAGTTGAAGATGTCCCTGCTCTTTGCAGGGTGTTGGACAAGATGACATCTAAAGGTCCCTTCTTACCCAAACCATTCTACAATTCTCCAATTCTATTTTCATTTTGAGATAAAAAAATTGTACAACAATCTGAGGTCTGTGTATGGTCTGCACTGGGTAGCACTTACATTTCATTTTCATTTCCAGAAAGCTTTGAAGGAATACATGAGGTGGTAGTTTAATTGCTATTTATAGGAAGATGACAAGCTAAATATAAGGAGTGAGCCCACATGTCTCTACTTATAGGTGACATTTTGTGCAACAACTTTCTGTTGGAGATTTTTTCAAGAATTCACACTGCTATTGCAAAACAACAATTTTGGTTGATTTGGTTTTGGTTTTATGTTTCAGTTAAATGCCGTAGTTAATTTTCTTATGATCATTTGCAGTGANAAGATGGGAAAGAAAAGCACAAAAGTCAGATATAAAGATTGAAAAGCTGAAAGATTGAAAAGATAGAAGGTNCTACAATTCTCCAATTCTATTTTCATTTTGAGATAAAAAAATTGTACAACAATCTGAGGTCTGTGTATGGTCTGCACTGGGTAGCACTTACATTTCATTTTCATTTCCAGAAAGCTTTGAAGGAATACATGAGGTGGTAGTTTAATTGCTATTTATAGGAAGATGACAAGCTAAATATAAGGAGTGAGCCCACATGTCTCTACTTATAGGTGACATTTTGTGCAACAACTTTCTGTTGGAGATTTTTTCAAGAATTCACACTGCTATTGCAAAACAACAATTTTGGTTGATTTGGTTTTGGTTTTATGTTTCAGTTAAATGCCGTAGTTAATTTTCTTATGATCATTTGCAGTGAACTTGGAAAAGGACCATGTTAGCTTACTCTCTGATTTTTATCTTTAAGTAGGAAATGGTTCACTAATGGGATAGAAAGATGAAAATATTTCTATTCCTAGATATCTATTATGTTGAACATTTATTGACATTAATTCCCTCCCTTGCCTCTCAGTATTCTACCCCATACATAATCAAGAAGAGTTTTGTCAAAGTTGAACTGAATAGGATTTTCCCTGTATGTACTTCTTAGTAGAAAGATTAAAATGAAACAGGAAGTCAAACAAATATGAAAATAAAATGAGACTAAATTAAAATTATCAGTGTTTCTTTTCAAGTCTTTTATCTGTTAGGTGTTCAGGAGATAATTGATGAAGCTAGTAAATTGCGCAGATTTTAGAGTAATTTAATGTATCATTGAAAGAGTTGCTAAAATGCAGAAACAAAGCTCCCTTAAAATTGCCTTGATTGGATAACATATGCAAAGGAAGTTTACAGAACCTTACAAACTAAGGATCCTTTGACCAATGTATTTTCTCAAGGGTGTCCAGAGAAATCTCCTGAAGATTAAGACAGCTAAAGAGAAATTGCAGAGTAATTTAATCCTTTTTATCTTCTGGATATTCTATATTGGTATAAGAGTATATATCTAGTAGTATACTCCTAGGAGTATATTCCTTTATCCTTTTGATTTGCTTTGTGTCAGTAGCAAATAAACTCAAGGCAGCACATAACTCTGAGAGTCCTACTTACGTCTTCAATTTATTACATGCTTAATCATTGTTAAAATGGATGCAGACCCTTTTTACAAAAAGCTGCAAATCATTATTAATTCCATGACAACACTTCACATGAATCACGATGAATAATTTAACTGCTAAGGTAGCTTTAATACACAGTTCCATTGGAGACGCATTGTAATGCAGTGCTTATTAATGTCCACTTCTGCTAACATGTCCATGTGACTACCAAATACATGACTAATGATAATGCTCTTGGCATTAACATAACTATGACATAACTATATGTTGATGCTCAGTCAATTGTAAACTGAGTCTTATATATCAAAACCACAATAACATGGACAAAAGCTTTATAAATTAACATACCATATATATTGTAAAATATTTGTCACAGTGATACTGTTTTATGACCTATGACTCTATGAAGTGATTGAAAAAAATTAAAAAATCAATCACTTCAAGAAGTAGGACTCAAAACTATAGGCTATGGTGAATAACAAAATCAAAGCAGTTTCTTTTGAGAAAAAAAAAAAGAGTTACTTTTAATAACCTTTTAATTATTTAGGCTTAGCATCCTAAACTTTCAAAATATGCAGAAAAAATTAAAGCACTAGATTATCAGGATTTTTTGTTTTTCTCCATAGCTGTATGCTAATCACTGTGCAGAGTGTGAACGGACTTTTTCCTCCTGTTATGAGCAACCAAAGTCTTTGTTCTGGGAATGATCACATAATTACACAGAAGATTAAAGAATTCCCATGAATAATTTGTGCTCATTTCTCCCTGTTAAACCCATTTAACCCAGTTGAGCGTGCCTTGCTGACTTGCTTCAGAGACTCACATTCTCATTAGAAAAGTAGAATATCCACCCTCCCCTGCAGCTGATGACTTTTTCTGGCTTATCCTGTTGCCTAAGCATTGCCCTGAACTTGACCAGCTCTTCTTGAAAGCATAATAATTTGGCAATTTTCATAAATAAAAGAAAAATTAACTCATTCTATAAAGAAATGGTAAAAGGAAAATATAACATTTAAAAATCTGTTGAACTATCAGAAAGAAAAATTCCTTCTAGTAGTTGGAATCATGTTGGGAGACATACCTTAGCTTGTGGTCCATGGAAGGCCAGAGGACTGCAAGAAATTTGTCACATCACAAATTTCACTAGTTTAGCTACTACATCACATTTTCACCATCTGAACACTCAAGTGTTATGTTCTTGTACCCTCTTCCAGGCTGATCACTATGTTGCTTTTTGTCCATATTAAGATAAGGGAAAAAAACGTCATTTATTATAAAATAGTAAACATACTGTAAATTCCTGGTGTGTTTAAAGTTGTGTTTTGATCTGTTTCCCCCATCCTGCTTTAAGATTCGCCTTGAGTATTGTAATAAAAGTAAAATGCAAACCCACCAAGACTAACATGTTGTATCTCAGTTGTTACATATTAAATACCCTGTAGAAAAGTGCCTTTCCTTTTGGAATCTTCTTTAATTTATTTTTTTTAAGCATGAAATATTTCTGTAAGAATGATCATAGCAGCAGATGGTGAATTAAAATACAGATATGAATATTAACTTCCTTGAAATTTTTGGAGATCTGTGGATGGCTGCTGCAGGAGCACGCACATTATGGCCACCTTTCTGGTTATCTGCATACCTGCTTTCAAATAAAAAGGGACTACAATACATTCAAAGAAGTGGTAACAGTCTAGGAACAGTTTCGAGTGATGTTACTGTATGTGTTCTTAGTATTTTGTTTCCTTCCTTTGTTGCACTTTGTAATTCTTCAACCTCACAGAGTGAAAAACAATTTTCTATTGGTCTTGTCCCAAGTTTTAGTAACAGACTGATACCTTGGCAAATAAATAACTGTTTTTAAGTACTTAGAAGCGAAGCATACTGTTCCCTGTCATGTGCCTGAGTTCTCACATGCTGTAATCTGCATGGAGCAATACAGCTCACAATAGATTTTTCTTCTGAGGTGCTTATGAACTTTCATTTTTGTTATCTTCTATATGAATTCTCCCCCTACTTCTCCCTCTCTTCCCACACACAAACTGAAAATGAAAGACAGAATATGGCAGTTCTTGACAGTTGCATTACTGCAAGTTATATGTATATATTAAGCTCTTTCTGTCTAATTTATACAGAGATCTGTCTGGAAACTGTCTGTGTGTAAGACAGCATTTGTATGTATGCTTGTAAGGAAGATTATCCAGTGAGAACTGTCATATCACATACATATATTAATGAAATTTGGAGTTAATTAAAACAGTATGAATGGAAATCAGATTATTAATCATGACATCTCAGAGGCTGACATAATGTCTAGACTCTTTACAGTCAAAAGAAAGTCCTACAGCAGTAGGGACTGCTAGAATTCCATTTACTGCATTCTAGGGTGGGCATCTACCTGAGGACAAGATTAATTTAACCCCTGCCAACTTGATGGCTACAAAACATGGGCATTTTTAGGTGGCTCCAGTGTTCATATATGGCAGCACTCCTAATTAAGATGCAGCAGATCAGATCAAAGCTCTGAGTAATCCAAGAGCCTATCTCCAGCTGTGTAAGATACAGAAACATGTAATGAAAAAGGCAAAAGCTGTGCCTAAGGCCTCAGCCACAGCTGAGCAAATAATGAAGCAACTGTAAGGGGGAGTTGAGGATACCTTCGAGTTCAGAATGATGTCAGAATGATCAGACACACATGGCACAAGCTGGAGACAGAACTTAATGAGAACAGTACTGTCAAAGAGGAAGTATGGGCCACCAATACCATGGAATCATAGAACTAGAATACATTTAGGTAAAAAAAGACTTCTGGATGTCACCTAACCCATCCTCTAGCTCAAAATTAGAATAATTTCAAAATTAGATCATGTGGTTGATCAATTTTATTATCTTCATATTCATCAGGCTATTGCTGGGATGAAACAGGGCAGCGATGAGAGAAAATCATCTTCAGCAAACACCTAGACTACATCCATGGGCATCTCTGTTGTAATCACCAGCAGATGCAAGAAAAGAGGCGTGGGGCAACAGTATGAAACATTGGTACAGTTGCAACAGTGCAAACACTAAGACCAAAGGGGAGCTCCTTAATATTAGCAAGGAGGAGGGTATACAGCCATGTGTTGTACAAGTTGCACAGGTTTTGTAGACAGAAGGTAACATCCTGCTCTCTTTCAACAGCTTTCTAAAACTGCAGAGTAGCAACCTGTGGCATATGTCAAGGCAAGTATTGGAACAAGCTGCAAATAGTCACCCTTTCTAAGACAAGATTTGACTATCTCTGTGGGAAACATGAATGCTAATATGAATGTTAAATATGTCTTGTATTGAAATGAAGATTAACCAAAACCAGGAGACTTGCTTGTATTCTTTATGATTTTGAGACTTTGGGAACAAAACAACTCTGAGAAGAGCATATTGATCACATTGAAGATGGTATTAGGTTTTGTTAAATGTTTTCTCTTGCAGTTTATTTGAATTATTAATTTACAAACGTGTTTTAACTAGACCACATACAGTATTCATCATCTGTATGGAGTAACAATCTTCTAATTTATTCCCAGAAAACATGTCACTTGGAAAAAATCAATTTTTATTGCTTTGATTTTATGACAATAGCAGCATAAGCTTACAGAGGGTACTTAGTCAGGGGCTACTATTAACTGGGAGAAGTAAGAAATATATGTGGAAAACTTTAAGTATATATTTTTCCTGTATATTTGTATCCTGTATATTTCCTGTATATTTGTTCCTTAGGTTTTGAAATTGAAATTGTGGCAAGGATAACTAAAAATATGAATTCTATGAATTTGGTTCAAAGTACTGAAAAGTTTCAGAAAATTAAATAAAAGTTTTAAATTTTGACTTAAATACTTCAATCTGCGGCTGTTAATCGGCTGAGAAAATAGCCATATAATGAATATGTCCTGGTTTGGACACTAGGGGGCATTAAAAAGAATTCACCTCGAGGCAACATGGTGGCGTTTCCGGGCAAAAAGCCTTGTGGCCATGGCCTGCCGAGAGGGGGAGCCACCACCGCTGCATCCGCCAGTGCCGCGGGGCGCCCTGAGAGCCCCTGGGCCACAGCCAGCACAATGATCTGTCATCCCAGGTCCACTCCGCACAGAGGCGCCGGCCCAGGCTGGCCTCAGCCTGCACACTAGCTGCGGCCACTGCAGGGGGTGGCCCCACCCGCTGTGAGGGGCCATGGGTGTCTCCAGCTGGCACCGCATTCGTGTGTGCAGGCACAGACTGGCGGGACCCGCCACACAGGAACCAGCAGGAGTCGCCATGCTCCTGCAGCTAGGTGGGGAGAGCCAGCAGCCGCACCTGCCACCACTCACCACGTCGCAGCAAGTTGGGCCATGGGTCCTGCCGCACTTGCGTTCATGTGCACGTGGGCAGGCACAGACAGGTGAGACCCACCACACTTTCACGGCGCTGCCGGACCCAGCACTGCCAACCCGGCTGCCCCGCAGCTACCGCCACTGCCCTGCGGCACCAGCAGGGAAGCCACGGAAGGGGCCACTGCCCCCCACCCAGCACTGCAAGCCCCACCACTGCCGCGCCGTGGCCACAGGATGGGGCCGCCCTGCGGATGGGAGCCGCCGCCACACGGGAGAGCTGCACTCTTGCAGAGGACACTGGAGACTGGGTGGTGTGGCTCCACGGCTGCCCCGCGCATCCACAGAGTGGCAGGAGACCAGGTGAGGGTTGCAGGGGAATGGCTTGTGTTTTCCCCCCTGGCCAGGTCCACGTTCGCAAGGCACTGGAGTCTGTCCACTCCATTTTTCTTATGTAAGGCAAAACAAGGTTTTAAAAGCAACCCTCCCCCTCCAAAGCCCTGAAAAACAAAATCCCTGCCCCTCCCTCTCCCCTCCCCCAGAAGAAACCCCTTGAGAGATAATCCCCTGTCCCTCACGGAAAAAAGGGGAAAGGGAAGAACACATTTTAAAACTAAGAGCATTCATTCACCCCATAACATTCCACCTCTTAAAACTTTTTTTTCCCTTTACCCAAATCAAGCACTAAACTTAGAACTATGAATTTTAACATATAACTGATTGTGAAGGGAGAAAGGGGAGAATGATTTATAACCGAACTGTAAACATTTTAACTGGTATATTAAACATATATTAATAAACATATGATCAGGCTAAAAGGGATGCTATGGGAACTGTATTGCTCATTCTGTGCAGGCGTGATGTCACCCTGAGGCACGCAGCATGTCTCTCCATCCTCTTGCATTACCCACCATGTAAATCCAGGTCCTTGGGCAAAGATAATCATAATCAATGGTCTTATATTTGTTTGGGGCAGGATTCACCATCCTGATTTTCCTAGTAGGCCTGTCATATGAGTCACTGGGACTCTATCACCATCTGTGGTGTGGAGGGTCTCAGACTGGGCAGGGTCAGCTCTGTTTACAGACCCTCTAGTGTTAACTAGCCAAGTGGATTTGGCTACACACCTGTCCCAATTTCTATAAGTCCCTCCACCCAAAGTCTTCAGGTGGGTCTTCAGGAGCCCATTATATCTTTCTACCTTTCTGGTGGCTTGAGCATGGTAGGGAAAATGGGAAACCAATTCAATACCATGCTCTCTTGCCAGGGTGGTAACCAGGGTGTTTTTGAAATGAGACCTATTGTCGGACTCAATTGTCTCAGGCATACCATGTCTCCACAAAACCTGTCTCTCTAGGCCCTGGATGGTACTCCAGGCTGTGGCATGTGTGACAGGGTATGTCTCCAGCCAGCCGGTGGTAGCTTCTACCATGGAAAGCACGTAGTGCTTACCTTGGTGGGTCTGTGGCAGTAGTAGTATACTTAATCTGCAGGCCTCTCTGTATCTATAGTTAGATCACCTCCCACCATATCACAGTGGCTTCAGCTTTTTGGTCTGCTTTATTTTGGCACATGTTTCGCAGTTGTGGATCACCTGTGCAATCACATCTAAGGTGAGATCCACCCCTTGATCACATGCCCATCTATAGGTGGCATCCCTGCCCTTGTGACCTGACGCATTGTGGGCCCATCTAGCTAGGAATACCTTCCCTTTGTTCTGCCAGTCTAGATCCACCTGTGACACTTTAATCTGAGCTGCCCTATCTGTTTGACTGTTGTTTTTGTTCTCTTCATTGGCTCGGCCCTTTGGAATATTGACACCCACATGCCAAACTGTGACATTTAGCTTTTCTCTTCTTTTGGCAATATCCTCCCAAATGTCAGATGCCCAGATGGGTTTACCCCTACACTTCCAGTTGCTCTTCTTCCAGCCATTCCCACATCGCATCGACTACCATCCAGGAGTTGGTGTAGAGATAGAGCTTTGGCCACTGCGCTCTCTCTGCTATGTCTAGAGCCATCTGCAGAGCTTTAAGTTCAGCAAACTGGCTAGACCCACCTTCTCCACCAATGGTTTCCATGACATGTCAGGATGGACTCCAGACGGCCGCTTTCTACCTTCGGTTTGTCCCAACAAGGCGACGGGAACTGTCAGTGAAGAGGGCAAAACATTTCTAATGGTAGCTGGTTGTAAGGTGGAGCTTCTTTGGCACAGGTCACTTTCTCTTCTTTGTTATCATTGGTGAGGTTGAAGCTCTCACCTTCATGTTAGTTCATTATTATCTCAAGAATTCCAGGACAGCTTGGACTTCCAATGAGGGTGCGCTGTGTGATGAAGACGATCCATTTGCTCCAGGTGGTATCGGTAGCATGGTGTGTGAGTGGGGTCTTCCCTTTAAACATCCACCCCATGACTCGTAATCTGGGTGCCAGGAGGAGCTGCATCTCAGTGCTTATCACTTTGGAGACCGCTTGGATTCCTTCATTCCTTCATTCCTTCATAGACGTGAGGATCTCTTTCTCGGTCAGGGTATAGTTGGCTTCTGATCCTCGGTAGTCTTGACTCCAGAATCCAAGTGGTTGACCTCAGGTCTCACCAGGCACCTTCTTCCATAGGCTCCAGGAGATGCGTCTGTCCCCGGCTGCAGAATACAAGACATTTTTGATGTCTGGCTCCATCCTGATGAGTCCAAGTGCTACTGCATGAGCAATCTCACGCTTGAGCTGCTCAAAAGCTTCTTGTTGCTCTGTGCCCCGCTGGAATTCGGTCTTCTTTTGTGTCACGAGTTAGTGCGGGCTGACAATCTGGCTGTACTCAGGGATGTGCATCCTCCAGAAACCGATGGTGCCAAGAAATGACTCGGTCTCTTTCTTGTTCTCTGGTGGAGACATGGCTGTG
>VYZS01097530.1:2623-26309 GCA_013400695.1 Neodrepanis coruscans
GTTAGTAACAAGTTAAAGATAAGATACAAACAGGGATATAAAAAATTTCAAGTACAGAAGTACTATGCCTACCTGGATGCCTCTTGTGTTTATTATGGCATAACCAGGAAAACTTGCTTTACAAGAATCTTGCTACAACATTTTCATTTGGTATCTAGATGATTTACATTAAAATATAAATAATGATTTCTGTAATATTGGAAGAGATGATTAATTAAATCTCCCATGCTGAATACTAAGCTTTTAAAATCTAATTTTCTTCTACATTTCCAGTAATTGTGCTCTATTAAATTAACATGATGTTAAAGATATAAGGAACTTTTGGTGGCTTGAGAAGGAAGATGACATATTGTGGTAGTACACAACCACCTGAGGCTGCACTGTCATCTGGATGACTTAAAACACTCATTCCCGACAAATGCGATCATCGATGTTTACGAATATATTTCCTCTGTGAAATAAACACATAAATTGTATCCAAATCTTTCTGAAGTTATATTGCATTTTTTAATTTCTCCTTTTCCTACATAAACTTCAGAAGTTGCAGGGCTTACATACACACATGCTTTGATCCATTTAAAACTAGTCATGAGTTCAGGGCTGGTTACTGTCCAGTAGTTATGATAGTAATCCTATTTTGCATACTCTTTCTTCATTCTCTTTTGAAAGCTTACTGTTGATAAGTGAATAGCAACTCACATATATCTGATTATTACTGAAACGCTTCTGAATCTCATAAAGCAGGCTGCTGTCTGTTAGCTCACTCAGAGAGGCCAGGTCATCATTTGGAGCTGGAGGCATTAGCTTGATCTAGAAAATACAAATTAGAGAAATAATATAACCTCACAACTAATCATTGTGTACCATCATGTTCTATATAATACTACAAACATAGATCACTCGAATATACGGGAAAAAATGTAATAGTAAACTGGAAAGTTGTCACTCCCAAACAATTCCACATCACTAATCCTAATCAAGAGACAAATATCAAAATTATTATCATTAAGTTGATCAACATTAAGCATGAGTCTGATGGGCTTTCAAGAACATAGACCCTTACCAGAAAGCCATTTGCAATCCTTAATCCCACAAAGATTCCCAGCTCCAATGCCATTCTCCTCCTCTCTTCATGAAGTGTTTATGATAGAAGNCTAGAAATAGAACAATGGCAGAGTTGAGTTGTTTATTCAGAGTTTATTAAAATAACTTAGTGTCTACTTTGAGGATGGACAAGGAACATCAAACTTTTTTCTTCTATTGCTCTGCTTAAAATGAAGGGTCAGGAGAAAAGCAGACACTGCCTTTTCTTAGCAAACAACTCAGCATCTTCAGTCACTGGCAGTGTCAGGAAGTCAGTAACAGAAGCACTAAGAAGACTGGGAGATATTGGATGGAAAATGGAGTGTGTTTCTGACGAGGAGAAGACCCCAAAGACTATGGATATCTGTGTTTAATACTGAGGATCTGATCCAAAATTGCTGAACTTCAATTGTTTCCAGAGGTTCAAAGTCTAGTTCAGATAACATGATATTCTGGGTTCACTCCCCATGCCTATACATGTATAGGTGTTCATGTACATATTGAAGAGGCTTATTCCTCACCCCGTTAAAGTGAATGAACATTTCTCTGTCACAGAGAAGATGGCATTTCTTACTGTTTTGCTTTTAATCATGGCACTTGGATGGACAGCTGGATAGAAAACAAGAATTCCATTTGACCAAAAAAAAAAAATTACATTTTGATATCTGCATTTGATGATGTACATTGGAATAGAAAAAAAAAATGAACAAAAAATGAACATTTTAAGAGTCTTGTAGAGGGAGAGCAGATGAAAGACAGAAATCTGTGGCCTCTTTTCATTAACAATATGCTCACTTGGCTTGCAGGAACAAAACAGGCATCAGTCTTCACTGCCCTCCCTTGTGTGTTATCAAAACTCAGAACATCTGTGCCATAGAATGATCTTGTCTTAATCTATCTCCGTGAAGATTAAACCACTGCTTTATATTTGTAAATCAAAGAAGGCTTTGGATACAACTACTGTCCTAGGATTCTCCATATTTTCAGAACTTTTTAGCACACTTCCTGTTCATGTCAGCTAGCCCTCATGAAGATGAAACCTGGATATCATTCATGTCTCATATCAATGGTCATTTTCCATAGGCCATTTGAGCATGGCCCCATCTCTGGAGGGGTAATAGAGTTTTGCCTTATGGATGTATACCAATCAATCCCACAAACCCCTAGGCCAGCAAACAGGACCTGGATTTTGATTATTTTGAAGATTTCATAATCTAGGTATGGCCAAAGATGATCATTCTGCACAATGTGAAGTGCTCAGACTCTGAGTAAGGAAATCAAAATATTTTCTCATCAATTCTTTTTTCCTACAAAATCTAGGACAGACTCTTTGCCTCTAAAAGTTTTTGAGATTTTTGTAATGTTAACAATGAAGATTTCTATTTACTCATTTAAATTACATGCACTTAACAACATTCTGCTCATATAAAACAACAATCTGCTCATGTAAAAGTCATTAATTATTTACACTTTTTTACATACTTGCATCACTGAAATATGCATGCATTTCAGACCTCATGTGTAATACTATCATATGCACAGCTGTCCCTTGTGTATATCATAAATGATACCAGAACAACCAAAATGGCATCAGGGGATATTCTATCACACAGTTCATATGCCCAACAATATGTAAAGAACTATAAGACAAACACAATTTAAAAAAATAAAAATATCCAATTAAGAGAAAGAAAATATCTAATCTGTATTAATCTGTAATAGGAAGCACATAATTTAATTCCAGGCATTAATTTCAATCTGCTAGCAAAAAATATCCTTCCCAGCTGAGAGGAAGAGAATTTGTCAGCTATGATAAAATTCTGGAAATTAGTCATACTGCTTTATTGTTTGGAGTGCAGACCTTGACACGATGGATGATCAAAGAACACCTTTTACCTGGGAAAAAGCAAAAGCTAATACAAGTCAGGAGAGGCACAAAATGCTTCATGAATGGATGTAGTAATTTGATCTCCATCTCCTATACTTCATGGAACAGAAATATTATTTCATGAGAAATATTTTCTTAAGGCTCTTTTTCATCATTTTTGCAATTAAAAAAACCGGAAGCTATGTAGAAATTTGAACTGTTAGTTCTCTAAAACCCCCAAAAGTTACAAACTTTTTCTATTAAAAATGCATTTTTCAAATGTACTAAGACAGAATTTTTTCTCTCTGATCCCTCAATTAAGGCCTAATCTGCATGCCATATTGCCTAAGAATGTACGGTATTTCTGACACAAAGCATACAAAGCATCATGCTGATATATTTAAATAATACATGAACATAAAATCCAAGTAATGACTCCACATAACCTATTCAAAAATTAAACAGAACATGATTACTTTAAGTATAGTTTGGAATACAACTGGTAAGAATAAGACAGTGAAACTCATTAGAATTAGTATATCCAAAAGGCAGGAACAGCAGGAAGGGGTTGTTTAAAGTTTTCTTTTGCTAGCACTACTAAATAAAAACTTTACTTCCCAAGCTATGGAATTAAAAAAAAAAATATTACATGGAAATATTGTCTCTGATAACTTAGATCTAAATATTATGCACAAAAATATGGATATGATATACATATGCCTACAGTTCATAAGGCATGGCAAGTAGTATAAAATACAATCCCTGTATTTCCTGAATCACAATTACGTCACCTTAAAAAAGAAAAAAAATGTATATATTCATTTGACAAAATCTAGGTATTCTTTAGTTTACTAAAATTTAATGATTTACTGAAGTGATTAAACTTTTTTACTCTCTTTTATTCGTAAGAGCTAAAGCTCATTAAGCTCTTGCCAACTAAAAAGGTCTGTTACTGTATTACTTCTTTTAATGCAACCAGTCATTTCAAAACCCACTGAAACAGCATAACTTCTAACCTATATCCTGTTAGTGATGATTTCTCAGATAGGACTGCTCCTGCTTATTCTTTTCTAAGGGAGCATCACTTGTAATTCAGATACTGGGCAAGATTTGTAGTTTCTACTTCTTCTAAAAAAACACAAGACACACACCCCTTCTACCTTATTTAGAACAGTATTTCAGAGACTGTTTTCTGCAGAAATTTCTCAACCAATGGAGCTGAAAGAGATTCACTCACCTTTAAGTCTGCTGTCGTGTCTTTGAATTTTAGCTATTGTGGGAAGTTCTACTGAAATACAGCGGAACAGCAGAAGTACTTTTGAAAACCTGCCCTGGGACCCTGAAGAAACTCTGTGTCATGTTGAAGAACAAAACTACCAGCAAGAACACTTCTATTCGTTCACTGTCACCTGAAGATTAGCTGGGTTTATCCCAATCAGTTTCTGTCTATGGTTTAGAGCACAAATTATAAAACAAAAGTTTAGCTTAGATATAATGAAAACCTGAAAAATTTTGGCCATGCTTGCATTAAAAGAGAATCAAGAAAAAATAAGTATATATATATGTTGTTCACTTTTCTGTCAAACACCTAGAAGCAAGCCATAATCTCGGGAAGACCCTATGCTAAACATCTCCCTCTTTTTTTTTTTTTTCCTATGATTATAGGATAACCATTCTAAAATGGTTGCAAGTATTCACTTTTCTGACCAGCAGTGCTTGTCCCTTGTATTGACTGTTTTCATCACATCACTTCACATCAGTCAGCAACACCAAAAATTGTAAGACATGAAAACAAGATGTAAGCCAAGTAAAAAACATTCTGTGGAATCTTCTGACTGAAGAGGGAACTGAGTGCTTTATAGGATCCCAAAGCTGAGGACTTTCAGAGATTGACTCATATCATTTGCATACTAACCCACCGATTGATCTCATATGATCAAGCCATTCCTCTGAAACATACACAAATAAAAAGCAGTAGACAGTGCATTCTCCTGCCAAGACAGTTATGCTTTTTTTTTGACTGAATGTGGCTTAAATGAAATCAGTATCTTGCTCCTTTTTATTTTTCAAATTCACAGTAAATTATTTTAAATGGAAATACTTCCCTCCATCACCCCCACATCCTCAATTCTAAAACAGTTTTTTCTTAAATGGCTGAATAGTTCTGGAATATCTGTTCGTCAAATGTATCTAACAGAAATTAAACCCCCTTGTACCACAAAACAAACAAACACAAGCAAACAAAACCACAAAACCAACAAATGGAAACATGGAAAAAAAACATTCCCCAGAAAAACCTGCCAAACCCCAAACAATAAACATGAAAACTTGGAACATACTATTTGTCTCCTTTTGCATTCATTCTATACACTGAATGAGATTATGATCCTGTGGAGAAAACAGTAAAGGGTATCCAAATAATCAGTGCCCGTAACCTAATGCATTATCACATGAAAAGCAGTTGTAAATCTGGCAATTCCTAGCTTTGAATTACAGTCACTTAACTTTGCAACTTGATATTACTTACACATTCTTTTTGTTTTTATAGTCTCCCAGGTTGTCTTTCTCTCTTTTGTAAACCAGTGCTGGAGACAAAAGCACACTCTGGGCAGCGCTAACAGTTGTTCCTCCCCTGTTGTGACCCATGAATAGAGCAGAGGAGCTCTGAGCTCTCCGACTGCCACAGCCCCTGACCTGCCACCAGTAGCTGGCAGGAAGCAGATGTTCAATTTGCAGAGGAAACTCTGCAGGCAGCGATCAAGGTGAGATAAAGTTCCACAGCACAAATGATATTACCGTGGAATACGATGGTCTTCAGCTTCATTAAGTTTACAATATCCAGACCTAAGCATTGAAAAAATTTCAAGAAACTGCATACCATTACCTGTTCAAGTTTAGTTGTGCTGTTCACAGTGACATTTTCAGATGCACTGTCTTGAGATTGCTCCTTACATAAGCCTTTAGCTGTATCTTTAAACATGGTGTCTTTCTCCAGCAAACTGTCTTGCTTGGCAATCGGTAAAACCAGGGGATTGCTACAAAGAGAATCAATAAAGCAATTATACCCCTACTGAAGATGTCAGACAAACAAATGTGGGTGGCACAAGCACAGAACTGAGATACAACTCATGGATGAGACACAAGACCCTGATACAAGTACAGAAGAAATTGGTAAGAAATAAACTGTTCACATAGGGTTGATCTGTTCCCAAAGATATAGAGCAAAATACTTTGATTTAAAATTCACCTATATGCATTTCTTTTCTGAAGCAGAATTGAGCAAGCCAAGGAGAATATGCATGAGTCTGCTTTTGACAGCACTATGCTGGGAAATCAATAGCCAATTTTGAAACTCAATCTAAAAAGCACAGTGTCAACCTATACTAACACTATTTTAAAAAACAGTATGTTTTATCATAATTTAATATAGATATTACCACTGCAATAATAAAATATTTAATATTTCATAAAATTAAATTCCATCATTTTTCTCTTTTCATTAGGCAATATCCAAGATACAATTTATGACCAGAAGCTGCTCTGAATTTGTGTTAAGGTTAAAAAAAAAACAAATTAAAAAAAGCCAAATAAAGAGCAGACTCACGAAATTACTGCAACAATATGCAATACTCATCATCAACATAAACGTTAAATCTATTCTTACAGACATGGAGTTGTTTTCCCTCCTGACAGTTCAGGCAATATGACACTTCTGAAAAACAACAATGCCAAAATCTTGGATGATTTTGGCAGTGTTTTACAACCACAGGAATTAGAAAGGAATCAGCCCCAGGAGTTGAGAAAACAGACGTCTTAAAAAATAACTGTCTGGATTCTGACAGTGCAAATGAGACAACCTCACGGAGTGTACACCAGCTCCTTGCCAAAATGTGTACATGATTTCTTTGAAAGGAAATGTGGACTCAATATGGGAATGTGGGAATAGTCCATTCCACTATGGAATAAAGCCCAAACTTACTTAAAATAAATCTCATATTTACTCTAAGTTATTTGATTATAAGTTACTGATTATAAAAAAAGCCAAGATAATACACACTGTTAAATGAAATCAAGGAGGACCCATAGATAATACTGACAGAAGAACTGTTCTTGGAAAAAGAACTGGAACACACACATAAATCTTAGAAACAAAGAACAAAGCACCTTCTAAGCAGAATTCATTGGAAAACAAGTCATAGCAGTTTCCCATTGAATAAAATATAGAAAAACAAAACTTTTCTTTTGATGAAACCATCACTCTGTAAACATTGCATCAGTTTAAACACTTTACAATTAAATATAAATGATTTTAATTCTCAAAATTTTTTGCTTCAGACTTTTAAAATTAAGTTGTCTAGAGGAACATTAGTGAAAATAAAAATATTTATTTACTGCATTGATTGACTCAAGATAATTTTGTCATAACTTTGTTTATCAAAGGTCACATGGACAAAAGATCCAAAACTCTCTTGAATTGAACTGCAGAACAGATAATCCATTATCCAACTATTTTTGTGAACTTGGCAATTAGAGTAAGACATATCAGCAATCAGATTTAAAAAAAAAATAAATAGCTGTGACACCCACAAACAGAAATGACTAATATTAATTCACATTTTACCCAGATTCAGAATAGAACACCTTCCAGGTGCCACAAAAGAGAAGGAGGTTGTAAATCACAGGGAAGTGGTGGGGGGTAACAAAGGTGTCTACTTTGTTCCACAAACGCGTTTTGAACCTAAGACAACAATAATAACAACAAGCGTGTTCTATGTCTTGATACACATGAGAATAGACTGTAAATTATGTGCATTTATCAGATATGAATAGGACTTTCTGTGATGGAAATGCTGATGTTTAATTCATATTACAACAAAAACGTGAATGATTGTGTGAAAGAAAAGCATTTTAAAACTACTCTAAAAGTTCATTACTACTCAGGTTCAAGAAGAAAAATAAACTGAAATAAAATGTTTCTAGTAAAGAATGGCTTTTTAGAAAAATATTTCTATAAACATTCATATGTATTTCTATTAGCCGCAAAACTTAGTCAAGCAGTGTCATTGAAAGATGAACTACCGGACAGTGCAAGTGAAAATTTTATGTAAATGTAGGTAAGTAGATTAGCAGGAACTGTCTTGTTGTAGGTTGAACCTAAAACCGGTCTTTTTTCCCTCCCCCCCCACCGCCACCGGCGGTGCGGGTGTTGGAGCCCCCGGGCAGCGGGTCTCGCCGAGTCCCGGGGCCGAGGGAGGGCGCAGCAGATCCCCACCTCTGCCTTTCCTTCGCCCCCCTGGTGCCAGCCCTGGTCCAGCTCAGCGCTGTGCATGCGCGGTGGCGTTTCCCATACACACGGAATAGATGGGGCTGTCGGTGGACCTCGCGCAGCCGGGGGACCGATGCGGCGGGCGGCTGGGTTTAGCACAGCTCGGGGTAGCCCGGGGGTGGTGTCGGGACCCCCCCAGGACACCAGACGGGGCCACAGGGGACCCGCACTTCTGGTCTGGGCTCGGCGCGCCACGCATGAGCGCAGAGCCTCTTACTACAGGCGGTTCCTGGGCGCTGACTGTCCAATCAAAGAGACGGTTTGCACCCAGGGGGCACCTGCGCATGCGAAAAGATTGCTCCCCTATAAAAAGGCAAGCGGGGCAGCCATCTTTCTCTTTCTTCGGCGGAGCTGGTCGGGGTAACATCTCTACTCGCCTCTGCGCCGAGTTTTGCCCCCGCACGGGCTGATTGGCAACTCCAGAGACAGCGGCACAGATTGAGGACCACATCTTTCCATCAGCAGTGGTATTCCTTCCCGGGGAAAGGAGGGTGGGCGGTCGCGGTTTTCTAATTGTCCCGGTGCCTTTTCAGGAGCCCCGGCAGAAACCTAGTGCTACTCTAGAGTTTTTCCTATTTAGCCGCGGGATCCGGAAGAGCTACAGTCGCAGTTTTCTAATTGTCCCGGTGCCTTTTCAGGAGCCCCAGTAGAAAACCTAGCGCTACCCTAGAGTTTTACCATTCAGCTGCGGGATCCAGAAGAGCTTAATTTGTCTGTCTTTGTGCTTTATTGTTGGTGGTAACCCACCACACAGAAAACCACAGTTAACTTCCTAATCCACCCACACTAAATAAGATACTCAAACTACTCAGTAGCTCAGTAAAAGAACTAGAAAAAGATATTCTAATACAGTTAGTCCTCCATGATAACATGAATTCAGTGGTCTTAATCCAATGCTTGCCTAAAGGAAACCAGTTTTGCTTGGTAAATTAGCGTAAAGCAAATATACCAAGTGCTAAGCTTTGTTTCTTCTACCCAAGTAAAGATACCAGCTTGAAGTCTATTCATAGTGTTCTTCTAGAAATCAATGCTGAAATTTAATCTTGAACCAGCAAAACTAGGTTTTCTGACAGAGCACATGCTATTTGTAATGGTTTGTTCATAATTTTTGTGTCTGCTTTCGAATACTATTTCCTTCTGAGATGACAACAAAGCAATATGACCACAACAAAGTTAACAGAAGTACTTGTACAACTTACCATGTCAGACTAAACATACTCTCTTTTATCAAGAGAGTTTATGAAGAATAGATACAATAAAGAATAAAGCAATGGTACACGTGGGTTATTATTGTGCACTCAAGCATTAAAAAAATTGCTTTGGTACACAACAACAGCACAGACAGTCCAACTTTGTGCAAGTCTTCCAGCTCTAAAGAACAGTATCAAGTACAATATCTGCACCACAGCACAAACTTCTAAAATACAAAACACACTGAAATGCATTATCTAGATGCAAGAACAATGAAGAAGTTATTAAAGTCTTCAAAACCTCTATGAGTAACTTCTGCTAGGCCTCATTACAGAGCTACAAGAATGACCTACCTCCTATTTCTGGTATTACAACATTTCAATAATTAAAAATACAGGTTTCTATACATTTAAGAATCTAAAGGTTTAGTTTCATGCCTCAAAATTAATTGTTTTTCATTTAAAAGACAGTTGAAGGCCACATAAATTTCAGGAGTATGACTTAGGTTATTGAAACAGTGGATTAGACTAGAGGACTGCTTATTTCATAAGGAATTAAAACGCATAAGAAATTAGTAATTCCATAAACATTAGTATCATACACTCAGGTGCATCCATTAGTGACTACAAATGATGAAACAGAAACAACATGCTGTGTTTACTATTCATGAAATATGCAATTTTTACTAAACATAAATATGTCCCCTGGAATTTTGAATTTAACAGATTGATCATTTCATGACAGTTGCTCACCTCTTCCAGATTTTAATGTATCCAAATACATTCTGCTGACCATAAGTTACAACTATTGTGAAATGGAAGCATATATATTTTCTCTGTCCATTTATAAAAGGGTTTATTTGTTTTTTTCCTTACACACTCTTCAGTGATTACGACACAAAATTTCATGTCAATGTTTTGCAAGATGATGGAACCAACATGCTTCAAATATACAGCAACTGCATATCGTATAACGACATTATTTGTACCTTTTAAAATTCCCACAGGTCATAGTATCTGGAAATAAGAATTTGAAATATCAATATGTATTGTACTGCCATAAAACAGCCATTAGTGCTTCATACCTATTGTATATCTCTATTCACATACCTATGACAAATGCAAAAAAATACCAATATTTACAATTTAAGAAAAATTTACTCTTCAGTACTGAGTTTTAAGTCTACATTGCTAAATTCAACTTGATTGCCCTGGAATTTTAAGCAGCACAAAACTAATTACAAATTTTTAACTGCTTGGACCATTTAATCTGTGGTCATATATATTATTTTTATTTTCAAGACTTGTTTCTGCTTCTCTCATAGACAATGATATTTTTACTACACTATTCCCATCTACCTTAATAAAAGGATGTTTCAGTCTAATAATTCTGCTAAGGTAAACTCAAACTATTTTACTAGCAATTATAATAATGTATTTTATTATTCATGGTCTGTATTTATAGAACTAAGGTTGACAAAAAGATATGAGAGATAAAAATGCAAAAGACGATTCAGCAGATTTCCAGAATGAAGGAGTTAATTGACCCACCAAGTCATACAGAATCATGAAATTACGGAATGTTTGGGGTTAGATTGGACCTCCTAGAGGGTACCTGGTCCAATTCATCCTGCTCAGGCAGGAACATGTAAGGCCAGTTGCCCCGAACCATGTTCAGTTGGGTTTTGAGTGTCTTCAAAAACACACAGCTAGGATTCACAGATTGACAATTCAAATGATAACCAGGCTTCAGTGAATTGCTCTATAATAAGAGAACCACTTACAGTTTATTGGAAATTGTGGGCAAATCATGGATGATCTCTTCATATGGCTCTTCCTGAGATAAAGTAGAAACATCTAAAGGATCTTTCATTTTTTCCTCCCAAACAGTTTCAGCCTTCATAAGCATTTCCTCAATAAAATCAGAAGCTGCAACATCTAAGAAATCGAACACCAAGATATCAGAAATAGAATATGGTGTAGAAAAGCTTCTTTGAACTCAAATCTCAAGATCAGGTTAAGATTAATCATCTGGCTAGATAACATGAAAAGAATTGCTCAGATATTGATCATAAAATAATATTTGAAACTACTGAGAGAAAAGGCGAAGTAAATTCAGTACAGAATTGTCATCCTTGCTGTGTAGGAAACCGAAGTATTCAGTAATTCATAGGATTTCAGGAAAAACAATACAACCCTTTTCAACACTGTATTTCAGTTAAAACATGGACTTAAATCCTTTTCAAATGTTTTACATTTCTACAAACTAGATTTATATGTCTTATATATAAAAAAAAGTGCTGAAAACAGTTGTGTTTGCAGACCAGAAATACACTTAACTGTGTTAAATACATGCTAAATGCAGTTAGCTAATGAATTCTTAAACAATCTGAGTTTGGACCATGCCCTTTCATACAAATACAAACTGGCATGTATCTGACCACAAATAACTTTTCTGAGGTTAAGTGTCATGAAGTTCCCTGTAGGTGGTGCAGTAATTGAAGCATAACATACTTCGCTTTATTATGGAAAGCAAGTTACAACTCATAATCTGACACAAAGATTCCATTTTCTACATTATTTGATTCCATCTTTGTTTTATCCTAGGCATAGAAAATTGAATGATCATGTGTTTCTTCTCTTCAACGCTGCAAGCTAGCACTACAGACATTAGGTCTGCTTTGATCTCTGTGTTAGACCAGTTGATCTGAAGTCCCTTCCAATCTAATATAGTCTATAATTTTATTAACTTTAGAGCCAGTGCTTCAGTTCCCTGTTGCTATCAGGTCTAAAAAAGTGCCTTCTATGGTAAACAACATATGCTACACTTCAAAACTGGATTTTGATTTTGTTTTCAGACAACAGCAATAGAAATTCAAGTTGATGAGGCTATGTACTATGACTAGTTGAGACAGAAAGGAACTCAGCGAGTCACTAAGAATTTGTAAATGCAGCTACCACCAAGGCACTGAAGAAGCAACAAACACAGCCAAAAATAAACAGGGAATGCTACAAGTAGAAGAACATGCTATCATTTGATATGATATCCTACATTACCATGACTAGTAGTTCTCAGCAATATATATAAAAACATACACACAAGTGTATGTGTCTATAATTTGCACATTAAATAAAGTGTAACTAAGAAAGCAGGGAGGAAAAAAACAGTGTTACAGTAACTAATAATTATATAATGTACATGGATTTTCACCTACCTGAAGGCTTCTCATTATTGTAGTTAAGAAGACTGGGATTTGCTTGGTGCATCAAAAGCAGCTTCACAAGGTGGGTCTAAAATGGACAAAAACAGAGATGTTTGACATGGCAGAAGTAGGACAGGTGCCTGCCTTTCAGTTTACTTCCTCCTTCCTGCACTAGCTGAAATTGCATGACATATCATAGGCAGTACCTCCAAACCTCCAACTTCTGTAGATACTAAACACATTTCTACAAATGTGTAGAAACATTCTGACAAGAGTCAGAATAAAATAGTTCTCATATAATTTCAGTGTACCCTCAGCGTAACTCCATCCTCAATGTCTCCCTCCACCCTTGCATGTATAAACAAATTCACAAAAGAAAAAAAATCTAACCCTCCATCACCAACTGTTATAACTTAGATCACAAATACTTCTTTATGCCTAATTCAACAACTGTGTGCCATCACTCCCAAGGGGTCTGACTCAGAGCCATCATCATGTAAGTAAATCTGTCCCCTGTCATTGAAAATACTGGAACATTTATCTCACATTTATGAAATCATTTAATCTATTAGTAATGGTCACAACTATAGCACAGTCAGGTAGGGTAGAGAGTATCACATAAGGAAAAAGTCTAAAGAATTTATTTTTCAATTCCTGCAAGAGTGCTGCAAGGAACTGTTTTTAGTGAGCTCTTCTATTGCTGAACCAAAGTCTCTAGAGATACAGGTTGTAGTAATGTCTACCCAGATAAATAGGTTTGTCAGAAAGGAGTAAAAAGCTGCATAAGAAGAAAAAATACTTTTAGAAGGTGAATATGAGGCTCAACTAAATGAAAGAACTATTTTTTATGTCTGGATATATGCTAAAGCAAAGAATGTATCATATAAATGTAACTAACAAGGGAGGCCAAGACGAGCACGGGGAAAAATAAGTTGTGCAGGAAAGAAAGGATTCTTCAGACAAATGAGACCTGAATTGCAAGGTAGCCAAGGGAAAGGATAGTAATTTGGCATAAAACCAAGCGACAAATACATCAATAAAGGTTAAGAAGGAAAGAAATCATTGAAATAAAAAAAAGAATTTAATATGAAATTGAACATAGGAGACAACTACTACAAAAGACCACAATAAGGAGGAATCCATTAAAACCACAAAAAATCCAAAACTTCTGATCCCAAACAGGAAAATATTCATTAAAAATAAAATTTCATTAAAAATAAAAATATCTTGCTCTCTTCATCCTTCTAATGCTGCTTCCCTATCTGGCAGTAACAGCAGAAAATTCAGCAAACTCGAAGAAGTGAGGAAGCCTAACAGGTTTATATCCAAATCCAATTAGCCTTGCTTTTAATTGAGAGGCTGCAACACATATATTTCTGTCTTTTTTCATTATGAAAAAAGGGAACATGCTTAGTTAGAGAGCTATTGCATAATCTCTGAAAAGTGATAGTCGTATTAAAGGAAGGAGGTTTTTAATACACTTTCAATTTAGTAACAACATTCAGCTTTTTGGGTTACCAAAGGATTGCGAGAAAGCCCGTGTTCCAATATCAATGTTTCCTGCTGCCAACAAAATATCTCCAGCTGGGATTCCCTGATGCATGTCACCACAACTAAGGTATTCAGGTCACTGACAATTTCAATAACCTGCTTTTGGATACACAATTTTCTGTGTTAGAATTAACCTCATTCAGTATTGTTTTAAAAGGAATATTTTATAATCTAATTGTCATATCTAGAACTGTGCCTAACAGTAGGAAGATTTGTAGAATACTTACAGCAAATTACTGCCATCCAAAGGTATTTCATTCATAGAGTTACAAATAATGTAAATATGATTAAATTAAGAAATTACATAATATCTAATGAAACATTGTAGATCCCATTGAATAAAATTAGTTTATATATATATTCCTATTTTTCCAGAGTCTTATCTTTGACAATTCTTATAAATTAAACCAACCAACCAAACAAACAATATGATGACTCTGTGGAGAAAATGCCAGAGTAATGGCAGTTATTTAAAATATCTGCTTATGAAATATCACCTATCTTGGCCCTAATTATTTATTCAGTACCTTTTGATTGGACACCAGGAAATACCTTAGACCTTAATTTTCTCCTTTCAGATCTTATTTGAGTACCCTTCTTCACAAAGACAAAAATCAGCTACCTTTTCTGCATTAATAAAGCATGACTGTTCAAATTACAACATTTCTACCTCTCTCTGACATTCTCTTATGAATATCTTATGTTTTTACTGTTCAGAATGCTTCTGCGAGGAATATTTTCCCGTTCCACCCCTTCAATCTGAAAGTCCCACTTTTTAGTTTCCCCTGGCTCCTTCTTTTCTCACCAAGCCAGAAACTCCTTGCTCTCAGTTTCACAGGTCTTCATAAACCCGCCTTGCTTTATGTATTCATTCAGCATTCAGGCTCCAGTTCCCACCACAGATTGGTCTGTCACTTTGGCCATTGCTCATACATTTTAAAATACCTATTTCTGTGCTTTTTATAGGCTGTGCCTTACACTAGTAAAGGAGTCTTGAAAATATCAGCAAACTTACATTGTAAGTTCACATTCACATCCTACTCTGACGTGAAGCTTGCCAAACAGAGAACAGGCAATGCACTGCTATTCCCATCAGTCAGATGAAGGGAAAAATGGCCCCATGGCCAGACCCAGAGGTTGGTGATGAGTAGCAAGCAGAGTAGGTGAAGGCTGCTAGTTAGCACTGTAACCCAGCGATCAGTACTGGGTCCAATCCTGTTTAACATTCCCAGTAATGATCTGGATGATGGACAAAGTGCACAGATTGCACAAAAACATGAGGCGTACCTGATATACGAAAGGGCTGTGCTGCCAACCTGAGAGATGTCAACAGCCTTGAGAAAAGGTCTGACAAGAACCTCATTGTCCCGGTTTGGACACTCGGGGGCGTTAACAAGTGATGAGAGATTTAAGAGTTGACAACAACCAAAAGACTTTATTTAACAAAGTAGTAAACCCGACAATAATAACCACCAAAAGAAAATAACAAACTATGCTGCTCTAGGTCGGCTGCTGGGCTGTAGAGCACAGGGAAGGAAGGAAGGCTGGCCCATGGATGGTGCTGGTCCCACTCCAGAGCTGCTGGAAAAAACGACAGTGAAAAGGAACCCCAGGAGACCCAAGGGGAAAAGACACCATGACTCCTGTTGCCACCAAGTGGTTCCATGCTGGCACTGCCTGAGCTCCGGTGATGCCACGCTGCTGCCTGCACTCTGCCATGTTGCAAGGGAGTCAAAAAGGGGGAGCCGTGTCTCTGCCAGTGCTGAAGGGAGCCAAAAGAGAGGCAGAACTTCTGTCCCTGCTGCCTTTATAGGGTGCCCGTTCTCAGGTTTTCTTGTGGCACCCTTCCGGGGTGCACTGCCTCTCCACTGGAAGGCAGCACTGGGCGCCACCCCCTCTCCAAGACTTCACCAAGAGGCAACATGGTGGTGTTTCCGCCAAAATGCTCGCAGCTGCACTCACCAGGAGAAGGGGCCAAGGGGACCACCTACAGGGGCCGCGAGAGGGGCTGCCGCTGCCCCTGCCTGCCCCCACTTGCTGTGGCTGCGGGAGACTCCACACACTCCTGGCGGGGTGGCAGGGGAACAGGCAGGGGTGGATCCTTTCTCACCCTGTGTGCTCCACAACCCCGCACAGCCTCGATGTGCCCTGCAAGGTGCCAGGACAGGGGAGTAGGCGGGAGGGGCTCTGTTCCCGCCCAGCATGCTGTGCAGGGCCACGGGCCAAGCTGGGCCGGCCCTGCATGGCCCCAGTATGCCCTGCAAGGCACTGGGACAGGGCTGGGCTGGACTGGCTTTGCGCTCCACACGCCCAGGCCCACGCCGCCCCAGAAGGGGGCAGCTCCATGCCTGGTAATGGGTGGGCTGTGCCACGGGACAGAGCTGGCTGCACGTCCTGGCATTGACTGTACGCACTGGGTGGGGCAGTCGCTGTGCCTGCCACACCAGCCCCACCACTGCCACTCCTCCTCCCGCAGACCCGAGGAACTACGCTGCTCCAATTTCTTGGCTTTGCTCATCCATCCTTCTCTCAGGAAACACAAGAAAAAGGTTCAAAATATCCCCTGCTCCCCCATGGACCAGGCGGCCTATGGGGGCTCATGGGAAAGCCCGCGCTGGTGTGTGGGGTTGCACCCGCCGCCTGAGCAAGAGAAGGGAAAAAGAAAAAAAGGTTTTAAAATGAAAACATTTTCCCCACCCCATAACACTCACGAAGCTCAACAACGAAAAGTGCTATGTACAGAACAGAAATTATATCCTGAACTGCATTAAGAGGAGTGTTCCCCATAGATCAAGGGAGGTGAGGTCACACCTGGAGTGCTGTTTCCATTTCTGGACTTCTCAGTACAAAAGAGACATGGAAAGAGTTCAGCAAAAGGCCACTAAGATGATAAAGATACTGGAGTACCTCACATATGAGTTAAAACTTGAAGAACCGTAATTCTTCTACCTGGAGAAATGAAGTTTCGGTGGATCTCTTCCATGTGGGTAAATACCTGAAGGGAGAGTGCAAAGACAACAGAACCAAGCTCTTTTCAGTGGTGCCCAGTGACAGGCTAAGAGGTAACAAGCACAAACTGAAGGCTCTCCCTGAGTATCACATAACATTTTTTCACTGCGGTGGTGATCAAGCACTGGCACAGGTTACCCAAAGAGACGTTGAACAGTCCTTTAAAACTAATGAAACATGGAGTGCAACAATGAAAATAAAAAGCTGTAAGGCAAACTGGACACAGGACTCTAGATGCAGCTTCACTACAGCTGACTAGACAGGGGCAGGATGACCTCCCTCAACCTGATGGCCATGCTCTTCCTAATTTACCCCAGGATACCACTGGCCTTCTTGGCAACTTGTCAGCTCATGGACAGCTCATTGTCCACCAAAAGCCCCAGGTCCTGCAGAGCTGCTTTCCAGCAGGTAATCCCCAACCTGTGCTGGTGCAGCGGGTTATTCCTCCCCAGATGCAGGACCCTTCATTTGCATTTGTTGAATTCCAGACAGCTCTTGTCTGCCCATCTCTCCAAACTGTTGAGGTCCCAGTGAAGGGCTGCACAGCCCTCCAGGGTATCAGCCACTCCTCTCAGATCTGTTGCTGAGGAGGCATCTGCCCCTTCATCAAGTTCTGGGCTCCTCAGTACAAAAGAGATTGAGGGTTCCTGGAGCAGGTCTAGTGGAGGGCAATGGGGATGATTAGGGGACTGGAGCACCTCCCTTACGAGGATAGGTTGAGAGAGTTGGTCCTGTTCAGTCTCAAAAAGAGACAACTGAGAGGGGATCACATAAATGTATATAAGTATCTGAAGGGATGGTGTCAAGAGGATGAAGCTAGGCTTTTCGTACCAAGCAGGAGAAAAAGAAACATGTGGGAACTGATGCACAAGAAGCTCCACTTCTTTACTGTGCAGGAGACCAAGCATTGGAACAGATTGCCCAGGGAGGTTGTGGAGTCTCCCTCACTGGAGACACTCAAGAACCATTTGGACATAATCCTGTGCAATGTGCTCTAGGGTGATTCTGCTCGAGCAGCAAGGTTGGGCCAGATGACCTACTGTTGTCCCTTCCAATCTTACCCATTCTGTGACAGTGTGAAAAAAAACTGCATAAATAAATTTACCATAATAGGCACATTATAAAGCCTTCCAATACAATTTCCCTGTGACAAAAAAGGGTCTAAGTTTTAGACTTCACTAACATTATATGTTAGATAAGAAAGCCCAATGCTCAGTTTCATAAACCACAGGCTGTGTTGGCCAGCTGACAAACTGCAAGGCCTGTTGTCACAGAGAAGTAACTATAGTGACAGGGTAGGAAAAATACGGGGCATGAAGCAGTGATAATAAAATTTCCCTTGAGGCTGCAAAGGCAGCTCCAAACTGCTCTCAAGACATGTTATTTTTACTGCTAATGAATTAGCTGGATAGCAGAGCCGGGGCTCCTAAAAAGTGTCTTCCTCTCTCATCTGGTCAGATATATTTCATCTGAAGCTACAGCTACGCTAGCACCCACAAAGGATAAGCCGATGACTCTCACTGAGCTTTGAACTCTTATTATCCAAGTCCCAGTGCCACTAACACAGATAATTTATTCCCTTTTTTATCATCAGAGAGATACCTGCTTAAGTTGTAAATTCAGATAGCTGAAGGTTTTATGCAAATGTCCTCATGTGCTGTTTTGCACAGCAATGAATATGCATCGTCCCATTTGCATGCACCTCCAACAATAAATTCTTTCAGTCTTTCACTTTTCTTTCCTCTTGACTCAAACAATTCTCTCCACTTCTCCGCTCCTCTGTGTCATGTTTCAACATTGGATTTATCCTACCATTCCTAAGTGACCTGATTCATCACCAACCTTTTGGTTCTTACCCCTTCCCCCATTTTTTACTCCTCAAGCAACCCCTGACATCCATTCTTCACTTCCCTTTGACTAAGCCCTGACAACCTTCTTCCTGCAATTTGCTTCTAACTGCTGTCACTTCTCAGGTTCCCACTTCATTTTTGCTGTATATGGTCCCCATAGCACTCTCATCCACAATGAGACAAGGCTTACAGTAAGAAAATAGTGGATCAACAATCTTAGATCAAAATCAGTATTATTTTTGACCATCAATCTCACACTATTGTGTGAAGCACAGTGAAATCCTCAAGTATTATTTTAATATCTAAGGTTTTTATTTGCTAAACACTACAAAACCTCTAGGCAGAATACAAGAAATATCACTGGTTACACCACTATAATCTGCAGTCTTTTTCACTGAGTTAGACAATCTATATCTACACTCAAAAGAACCAGTTTTCAACCTCTTGAACAACTAAAATCTACCTCACTGGGTGGAAAACCGCATGTTTAAGTCACTGTGACTTTTGCTAGGTAGTTTGCTAGTACTGGTGCCTGTAAATGCTTATGATTTCTCAGCTTTGGGTGGGGTTTTTTTTAATTAGATGAAAAAACAAAGCAAGCAAAAATGAAGCATTTCTGGCAGCAAGGAAAATATTTCACTTGTCCTTGTGAGTTCCAACGCTTGTATAATTTGAAGTCTTTGTATTAGGTAGAAGATGAATTCCATAGGCTGATAATACTCATTTTGTTGTCTGTTTGTAAAATCCTCTAAACTTCACCAAGTTTCAAACATTTGAAAAAGTCAACTACCAGATGCTTACGATACAGGGTTTTTTATTAGAATGGATAAATCAAGGAGCCCACTTTTGCTAGTATAGTCCACGACAGGCCTACATGTTAGTCTAACCAGCTGCTCCATTTAAATATACTCTTGGATGTTTAAAAAATTTGCAATTAAAAAAAATAGAAAGCACAGAAGTAGTTTCAATTTTTATTACTACTGTTATTATTCTAATTACTAAGCTTCCGTGATAGAGCTGCTGTAGTTTCATGCCAGCCATATATTTCATAGATCAAATAAATAAGAGCAGGTAAGTCATGGAGCAATAAAACTCCTTAGAATAGTACTGGAGACTATTTAACTAATCAAATGGGATGATAATAGGCACTTCAGCAAGCAACAAGGACATAAAGAAGAAAAGTGTAGGTTAGAGACCTTAAGATACTAGGAAGTGAAACAAATTCCAAGACATAGACTCCCAACATTTGGGAGTAAGGCAATTATGAAGCCATTACTGTTTCTGTGAACTGAGTTTTTAAGATCATATATTTGTTATCCACTACTATAACAGTATGCCTTAGAAGACTCTGTCTTCCTAAAAGCTAAAATTTTATATGTGAAAAACAAGAGCAATAGTGTTCAGAGGCTAAATAGCATTGTTTCTGCAATTGCAAATCTTATCCCCATTACTGTTGTGAACACAGAAAATTTTGTCTGAATCTTATTACAGATCTTCCTTCTTAATACAGTATAGATTCTCTGCACTGTTTGAGTGCAGAGAAAAGGGGACCATAACTACATGTGGAAGAGATTACAGAAAGTAGGTTGCGGGAATAAGATCAGCAGCAGGGTAGACAGTGCTGGGGAATAGAAAAAGCAGAAAAAGTAGAAGAGAGCATAGATAAAATGCTGGACTTCAGAACCAACAGCATGAAACAAATGAAGTCAAAGGGAAGAAGAGAAATGTGGCAAAGACCCAAGATGTAGGTAGAGAAGACCAAGTAGAAAAATGAAAGTGGCGTAGTGCGGGAAAAAGCACTGAGATTGCACAAGGGAGATTGTGACTGTGAGCAAGTAAGACAGAAAGGCAGTAAGGCTGGCATGAAGTCAAAGTTGAGAAAAATGAAAGCTTGGAAGAGAACCAGGGAGAGGAGGAGGGTCAGAAGCTGACTGCAAGGAAATTAGGGGTGGGATAAAACATGTAAGGCAAGGACACGAAGCCAGGCAAACGAATAGGACAATACGGCAATAGAATAAGGAAAAGAATAGAGCCAACTACAGGCAACTGGACAAATAAGATTATGTGTGGGAGGAATGAACTGTAAATACTGAGTGTGTTCCTGCATAGAGCTTGCAATGGAACCCAAGTTTCTCAAGTGTCACCACTACCTTTCTGCAGTCAATAAATTTAATCTATATGGTCTAAGACAATGGCTTTTAAACCTCTGGGATAGTTCAAGAAAAGAAGGAAAGCATAATGCTGTTCCCAGCTATCAAAGCAAGTGACAACAGCAACTCAAATGTTTTTCTACAGCTAAAGTAAACCCTTCATCACTCTTTACTTCAAGACTGATACCCTACAATTTATTTTTCATTCCACCAGGAAATTAGACAGAGAAAAAAATAAGATAAATAAGAGGAAAATATGTGATCTAGTTATTAAAGATGCTTATGAGTTATAGACCTAGAAGTTATATGTTGATACAACAGAAAAGACCATAAATCTGTCACTTCTCGAAGTTTGTGCCTGAACAGTCTTGTTAGATTTTGTTTTTCATACTTGTCTCTTGTATATGAAAGTCACTGTAAATGGTATTTCAAAGAAAATAGAATTTATATTGATCAGTGAGATCCTGCAATAACCAAGCATAAGAAGTCTGTGCACACTTTAGAGTTAAAAACATACTTGTAAACACTGAGATTTCTATCATAATTTCATAAATTGAGGTCTAGTCTGTATATGAAGCTCAAACTGTTTTCCTGCAGTATTTGGTATTGTGTGAATTTAGGTTTTCTTGCCTAATGTTCTGAACCTACAATTAGCATTTGAATTATTTATAGAAATCTTGTGAATATATTCACAGTGAAAGAAAGATACCACAGGCAGAAATCCCAAAGCAGTCTCTCTGAGGAAACTGTAATTTGATCTGAATGGAAATATGGCTCTTCTACCTGAGTATAATCCCACATGCCAAACATGAACAAAAACAATAAAGAAAAAAGGATGATATATGTCTGATAAAACATTTTCTAGAGGATTTTCTGACCATAAATTAAAGATTCCAACTACTTGACAGGGAAAATGTTTATTCCCTGAGTGATTATACTCCATTCTTTTTGAAACACTGAATGATCATCCCTTCTTTAAGCGTTTCTCATTGAAAACATTTGTGGAGTGTGTTTGCAGAAGTTCAGAAACTACATTCAAAGGAACTGCTATGGCAATGGCCAAATTTGCATGAGATCAAATATCATTTCCTACAATGAGTCCATAAATCCCTTCTACACTGAAGCATATTCTAAGAACAGATGTGAATTTTTTTCTATTTCACGGTCAGTATGTGCTTAAAGAAAAGAAAATGAAACTGCAGCTCACAGTTGAGTCAAATGACTAATATATTTTGGTGATGTGCAAATTAGTTTGCTCAGTAAGAAGGTGTGTTCTCTGAGACTTCAGCAAGGAGCAGTGTCCCTTTTATGATCTGAAAGAAATGTTGTGTTTTGATGAACTAACTAGTCAGAGGGGTATGACTCAGTTCAAGCAAACAGGCCAACCAAGCATGCATTAAGGGAGAACGCATGCACAAAATTACAATTTCACACTTATTTTGAAAATTACACAGGATGCTAAGAAACATGAACCAGTCATCTGAGATCTCTAAGTATTTTTTATTTCTTTGGGAAATATATTGACGGGAAGAAATCCTTGCTACTGAGATACAGTCAGCAATACAAAAAATCCCTTATCCTTTCTTTTGACATCATGAAACCCTTTAAACCTCAGAGGCTAAATCTGTCTGACTAAGAGAGTGCAATGGAGCAAGCTTAAGTATCCTTTATAATCCACACTACTTAACTGTTAGCTCTCTCCCTGACTCTGCTTTGGACCACTCCACCAGCTCTCTGCAAACAAGACTAATCTCCCATAGAGAAAACTAGCTCTAAACAATATGAATATGAGCCAGACCATTGCCTGGCTTAATCCCTAGCTTTCTTTTATTTAGTGATTTAACAGTTTAGATACAGGCATCATTCCCCAAGGATGCAATTTTGGGAGAGGTAGTGTTTAAGCTACTGGAAGCACTGACCTGCATGCCTCTGATAACTGTTTGAAAAGTGACATTTCTTTGATAAACAACAAAGAAACAGCTTGTGTTTGGGAATTGTGCCAAAGTACCCAAGGCAAATGTCAGAGCTTCAACCTATTCCCACCACTGGGAGGGCGAGCGTGTGCTCTTCCGATCACAGCAGCAGGAAGATGTCCAGCAGCGACAGCACTACCACAGACAGATTACCAGCCATTCACAAAGTGATTCCTGTGCTAAATTCAAATTAAGGGGCCAGCCTGAGAAATACAAGTTGCCCTTCTGCAGTTGGTACCAGTGCCAGCATGGGCAGTGTGGTACCCAAAGTGATGACATGTGACTCGGTCTGCTGTGCACAGACAGCAACCACAGATACACCAACACTATCCATACTGCATGTGAATGAGACAAAGGAGTTCCAACTGCCATCAAAAACAACGTTAAAAATGTCTATGTCCAAAAAGACCTGTTAAATTTACACAGGCAAACCTGGCATATTCTGATTTCTTTAGTCTAGCTTTGCTGCCCTCATAATCTTATT
>VYZS01097532.1:5880-28278 GCA_013400695.1 Neodrepanis coruscans
CCATAAACTGGTAAACCAGTATTTAGATAAGGCAGGTGCTTCTAATTTAACTTCATGAGACATTACAAAATTCCTTCCAGATTGTTTAAAAAGTAGCTGTAGTAAAACACAGGAGATGGGTGAACAGAAATCAGCATTTTTCCCTCCCACTGCTGGGGACAGGAGAAGGCATCTCTTTAAATCTTTGAGCTTAGTACTCACTACTTTCATTAGTGTCTAGCATGCTGCAATAAAACAGCCTGCAAAAAAAGAAAGCTAAGAAAGCTGAGAAAGCAAAAAGCATTCTGAAGAGAATGAGAAAAAATTATTTCAACAAACCAGATACACACGAAATCAATAGAGTGAAATTAATAAAGTATGGGTTGTTACTGAAGAGAAATGAAGCAAACCCAGACAAAGCAGGAAATACTCAGCTATGCTGCAGTATGTAGAAAGATATTTTTTAAGGTTTATAATGGATTGCCTATTAATATGAGCTAATGCAATGCAATGCAATTTCACAAAAACAGCAAATCTCATCCCGGAAAATGTTAACTGCTGTTTTATGAAAAACAGGTAAGGTAATTACCAGCTTGTTTTGTAACCAGAGGTTTAGCCAGTTACAATGCTTTAAAAAGAAATCAAATTAGAGATAGTCTACAGTACAAAAATACCCAAGAATTACAAGAGCTTTAGAAACTACATAGTCTAGAAGGATTTAAATTATCAATTTATCTACAAAGCAAAAGACAGACAAACTCTTGTATGGCTTCTATTTTGAAGTAGAGGTGTCTTGCTTATGAATTACAAAAGCAGTGCTCAACCAGTGGGTTATAACCTGTGAGTCACAAACAAAAGGCAATAGCTGTTTCTATTTTAAGAGCATATGTACTTGGGACAGAACATGATTTTACCATACACTTATCATGATACAAATTTGGCAAGTTGATATAAAGAAGAGAACTTGACTTCTATAATAACCTTAAATGATTAAGCATGTCAAAATATACATGATTCAAGAAACTGGTTATCTCAGGGCTATCTACATTTCATTGCCTTAAATGATCTCCAAAGAAGCTTTATTTATGTTATAATTAAATACAGAGATGATTATTAAAAAGGTATACAGGCAAACCAAAGGATGAAATACATATCCTTTGTTGTACAACAACTTACCCATGGAATTATTTTCTATTAAAATTATTATTTCTCTATTAAACAGGACAGCGTAAGTACAAAGCAATTACTAACAAAAATAATATGCCAAAGAGAGAGTAGCAACAAGGGCACCTATAAAAAATTTCTGGTGGAATAACATATAGCAAACATGGTTGATATCAATGATGGCAGAGCAGAATGCATCCCTGCTCTGGCAATTCTAAATAACTGGCAATTCAAACAAATCTGCATTTAAGATAACATACTGTAAGTAAGGTGACCTATAAGGTACCTTAGTACTGTCTAACTTGCCTCATTCCTCCGTTTCTGGACAGCAGACTAATACACAGGTAGGAGAAGCCAATACAGTTTTGAACTAATCTGACAGAATTCAAACTACCAGATCCTTTGAAAGTGCCATTAAAAAAACTAATTTACATGCATTTTTAACAATCAGCATAATTATTCTTGTTTTTCGGATTATCCAAATTTGACCTTTTCTGACCTTTTTATCTGTTTCCCAAAGTAGCATATTTACTACTGGAATAATTTACTTTTATTTGTTTATATGTGCAATATTACATAAAGATATAGCTTTTGAAAGTCAAATACTATATCTTAAGGAAAAGAGGCTGAAATAAGGCTAATTACGACATGGCTTAGGACAGTTTTCTATATGATTTAGTTTCATAAACAACAACAACTGATCTATACTTTGGGTTCTATGTCTGTATATTTATTTACAATGTAAGAAAAACATTTAGAATCTGGTGGTAATGAAAAGAAACATATAACAGAAACTCCTCAGTTCAGACTAAAAAAAAGTTATAATGGAATCTAGATTATAATAATAATTGAAAAATTGAAGAAAAAATTATCAGAATTCAGTTTAGCTGCCATCAAAATTGCTTGGTATGGATATGGATCTGAACTGTTGTATTAAATAATTAATTACTTAATTAATTACTACATATGCTGAATGACACCTCACAAATTAAGTCAGCTCTTAGTCTAAAAGACAAGAGGTTAGAATTCTGGAATGCATCAAAAATAACTTTAGAAATTATTTGAAAGTTTCTCTCCTAAAAATCAGTAGTTTAATTATTTGATTTTAAATATAGTAAGTAAAATAAACACATTAGTGTAACAGATACTGCTGGTTACTAACTAAATTACTTCCAATGATGTATGTACACTTATTTAGAGAGCACTTGATTCTTCTTCTCCAGCTGGTACGTTCTGACACCAACTGAGACACTTCAATTTAAGCAATTATCTTAGAGATATATTCTAATGCTATCATTAGTTCTTCACTCAAAACTACTGTCTGTATACGAAACATTTACTAGAATTGAAGTAATTCAATGGATTACTGACTCAAGGTCTGATTTCTTACAAAAGCATAATTTTACAAATTTACAAATAAACATAAATTTAATCATCATTTCTGCCTACAGCAACTCTGATAATCTAACAATTCCTAACAGAGAAAAAAGCTGAGAACTCAACAGCAGATCCTATGAAGAACGTCTGCTTCAGTGGTGAAGGTCAATGGAAAGCAGTCACCACCAGGACTGATTTGTCTCTTTCATTTTTGTGTTTAAAACAGTATTCAACAGGTGTTAGGTCTCCTACCTAACCCTACTTGTTTTTTAAGGATTGCTTCCTTATAAGCTCAGGGAGAGCAAAAAATGTCAACAATTTTGTCTGAATCTGAACAATGGCAAGTTATCATGAAAGAGGAATTCACATGATAATTTAGTTTTTAAAAGAATTTTTAATAATATTCCCAAACAAAGCTACACTTTGTCTACAGAAAAAAAAAAGTCATGCCAATAGATTTTCAGTCACATTATTAAATCAAGTTAAGGACTCTGAATTACATCAAGGAACTCTTCCAATCTCAGTTTGAACAACTGCTTTAGTTGTGCAATACCTCCTTATGAGACCTTCCACATACATTTGAACACCATACTTAGGACAGTTGTGATATTACAGTTTTATAAAAACCCAGCAAACCAAAACAGTAATGGTGCCAAAGTATTCAATTCAATTTCTTATTTCTGCATGACACCTGTTCTGCAACTAAAGACTTTCAAACAAGTATTTAGAAATTTAAATTCCAGCCTTAAAGACAAATAAACTTAAGAGCTACCTAATCAAGTCCCATTGTATTGCATTTGCATGGCCAGGTTTTGGGAGTGGGGGTAGGGTTACAAGGGTGGCTTCTGTGAGAAGCTGCTGGAAGCTTCCCCCATGTCCAGCAGAGCCTATGCCAGCCAGCTCCAGGTCAGACCCACTGCTTGCCAAGGCCAGGCCTGTCAGGAGTGACAGCAATACTCCGTGATAACATATTTAAGAAGGAAGAAAAAAGTTAAGGGGCAGATGAAGATGGGGGCCAGAGAAGGGCAGAGTGAGAACATGTGAGCAAGAATGCAGACACCAAGGTCAGTGGAGAAGGATGGGGAGGAGGTGCTCCAGGGTGACAGAGCTGAGGTTCCCCTGCAGCATGTACTGAAGACCATGGTGGAGCAGCTGTGCCCCTGCAGCCCGTGGAGGATCACAGGGGTGCAGAGATCCACCTGCAGCCCGTGGAGGAGCCCACGTTAGAGCAGGTGGATGCTGGAAGGAGGCTGGGACCTGTGGGAGACCCATGTTGTAGCAGGGTCCTGGCAGGCACCTGCTGACCTATAGGAGAGGAGTCCATACTGGAGCAGGTTTCCTGGTAGGATTTGTGAGCCTATGGGGAACCCAGAAGCAACCTGTTCCTGAAAGATTGCACCCCGTGGAGAAGTGACCCATGTTGCAGCATTTCACAAAGAACTGTTGCCGATGAGATGGACTCACACTGGAGAAGTTTGTGAAGAACTGTCTTCTGTGGGAGGGATCCCACAGGAAGAAGGGGAAGGACTCCTCTCTCTGAGCAGCGGCAGAAACAACAACTGACCGTAACCCCCATTCCCTGTCTCACTGGGCCACTGGTAGGGAAGAAAGGGGGTTGAGGGGAAGGTGTTTATAAGATTTATTTTACTTCTCATTATCCTGCTCTGATTCTGTTAGTAATAAATTTAACTAATATCCCCACTTTGAGTCTGTTTTGCCTGTGGTGGTGATCGGTGAGTGATCTCTCCCAGTCCTTACCTCAACCCATGAACCCTTTGCTATATTTTCTCTCCTCTGTCCAGTTGGAGAGGGGAGTGAGAATGGCTGTGATGGGTACCTGGTGTCCAGCCAGGGACAAACCACTACACCTGTTTAATAGCTTGGGATCTTAAATATCTGCATTTGCAAATTTTATTTTAAAATTTCCTGAGGATTACAACTTTTCACCTGTTATCTGTTATTTAAGTACAACTTCCACATTCTGGTAGGGCTTTGGTGCTTTCTTACCTCCATCAATTCTCACTTCACTACACCATCCTGTTCAGTTTTCTGTATATTGATGTAACTCATCAGCTGATAAAAAGATCTGAAAATTGTTTCTGACTCATGAATCTTTCTATCAGGAACATCATTTCAAAAAAGGAAAATTTTAACTATTCCTCAAAATATGCAGCTCTGAATTAGTACTTTTTATGAAGCTAGAATATTCTAACATATTAACAGAATGTTATATGTTCATTATTTAATTTGTTGAAACTAAAAATATTTGTAAATAAAATTTAAAACACATTCACTGTCACATGGAATGACTCTTGGGAATGTCATATGGAGGGCTGAGTTGGACTCGACGATCGTTGTGGGTCCCTTCCAACTCGGGATATTCTGTGATTCTGTGATTAGCAAAGAGGTCAAAAGGTTTAGTAACACATTAGTTACAGGGAAACTTGTGCTAAGTATCAGATCCATTATCAGATGTATTATCAGATGTATTTTATTCACTATTTTTTGCTATACACTTAGACTCATTTTATATTAAAATAGCTATATTTTGTTTATAGTTTACAAGATAAATATTGAGGTGAGTTTAAAACTTACTCATGTAAGGCAGCTTCTCGGGACAAGGCTGGTAAGGAGAGTAGGTGAAGTTCTCAGGAAGATACATTGTTGTTTGAGCAACACAGTCACTAGAATTATTTCCTTCAGGATAATCTTAAAAAGAAGAATTAATTGTAAAAACCTATGTCATCCACTGTATTTGTAACATATCATCATGCAGATGACAGCATTAACTTTGTAAGCAACAAATTCATAGCAGCACGATTAAAAAAGCATTTTATGCACTAAAAGAAGAATAATTAAGGGACAGTACCTTTGTTACACATGTGATAAATATTTTCTGCTAAAGTGAACTGATAAAGAGTAACTATTTTACCTCCACTCCATCACAGAGAAGTAGGACTTTGGTCCAAGTTTTCAAAATCAAGCTATTTCATTACTGTTTGGCTTTTTTTTTAAAAAAAACCCTCTTTTAAAAATGAAATTAAATAAGAAATATTCTTACCTGTCCCATTCAGTGTAGTATTTTTGTTAGTGTACAATCTGATCATGTGTCCTATTGTTTTTACATTTTCTCTCAGCATTATACCACGAGCTTGCACCATAAAGAGATACGTGTTGGCTAATAAAACAAAAAGCAATTTTGAATTTGAATTAAAGTAAGGTATTTCCAAGTTATTCTAACATACATTTATAGTGTGTTGAACATGTTACTATGTCTAAATCCATTGTTTGTGAACATTAATTCTTCAAGATGAAATTCCACAGAGCGAAACCTAACAGCAACAGCACAAAAGAACGAAATGGATTCATGACCACAGCTCTATATAAAGCCAAAAACTACAAAATGTCAATACACGCTTCATAGGACACTTTCTTTTTAACTTAAGAAACTGAGAGTTACAAGAAACAATTTAATTTACCAATAAAAAAGTTTTCATACTTAGATATATCCCTCATATATACATCTTCATATACATCATTGAAATACAGGGAAAAAAAAGTTTAGAAAATCTTTTAGTTCCACAGAATGGCCCACCTTTTTACTCATTAGTTAACTTGCAGTCAAAACGTACAGCTATTCATTCACCTCAACAGCTGTTTTGTTATACAACTGCTACAAATCACGGCCAATCTCAAAGTATTAATGTTTGATAATTATACATGAAATATTTATTATAGGCATCAACGGTGAGTAAATCAACATTCTGAGTAATTAAGTGACTCAATAACAACAACAGCATTAAAAATATTCCTCTGTGTCAGCCTTGCACCCAACCCCCCATATCTCATCTTAAGATATTTCTTTGTATTAAAGAGAAACAAGTAGGGTAGAAATAAAGCTGCATTTATATCTGAGTAAGCAAATGTCTATCCAGGGCTCACAGAGCTCAAAAAGTACTGCAAAGGGAAGGACAAATTTCCTGTACCGAACAGCTTTTCTGCTGGTTAGCAAAGAGGGTCAAAGGGCGCATCTGTCACTCCACTTATGTTAAGCAGACAGTTGTCTGGAGGATATTTGACTTCTTGCAATTAGCAATCAACTTAACAAAAAAGCCAAACCAAACCAAACCAAACCAAACAAACACCACCCCCACCCCCAAAAAAACAACCCAGGAAAACAAAACAAAATTTTAAAAAAATCACAAAAAAAAACCCAACCAAACAAAACACCGGAAATGCTGAGAGTCTCTGAAGGAAAGACTCTGGAGGAAAGACTTTGGAGGAAAAACATACCAGTAGGGGAGAAAAAAAAACTATATTAAAGAAAGTTAGAAAATTATCTCAGGAACTCCATCAGATGACTCAGAACTAGTGGCATGACAGAGATCAACTGGTAACTTCTTACAGCTCAACACAATGAGACTGGCACTATAGAATATGGAGTATAAAGGACTAAGGCATTTCCAGAGGAAAATACATTGATTTATTCTACCACATCAGCAATACTACTGACACCTACAAACACCAACATATTCTGTCAAGGAATGTTATTTGCCAGCCCTACAGTAATATTTTTTTAAAAAGGAATGGAGGATGCAGAGGTACAGACACTAACATATTCTGACAAGGAATATTATTTGCAAGCCCTACAATAATACTTTAAAAAAATGGAGGGGGGTTCTCCTGTCTTTCAAAGAACTCCTTATTAAAACAAGGAATATTATCACTTAAAATAGAGGCTCTGAACATCCCAGGTGCCATGCATGGCATGTAATTCTCAAACCCTGGGCCAGGATAACAACCTATTTTGGTTTACAAAAGTTTACATGCATATAAAAGTTACTCTGCTGCTGGGGTCCTAAAGTTGTCTCAACACTCCCTGGCCACTAAACCAGAAACAAAACAAAACAAAAAAAATACAACTTTGGCCAATGACAGAGGTAGGAAATCCCACAACAGTGATACTTAATGAGATCCAAGACAACTGATAACGTTCAGATTTCCTTACACAAAACCTCAAAATTTTCACCCAATTAGTTGTAAAGTAACACTTAGGGATTCCAACTATTTAGTTACATTTGTAGTTTTCCATTCAAATACTGGGGAGTTTTAGGATATCTGTACTAAACATTTCAGGGAATCTGTACAATTCTTGAGTTCATATATGAAGTTATTCAAGGAATCTTCTCTTTTAAGAACCAGCATAAACGTAATTTGATTTGTTCCATGAAGAAAAATTACTTACCTTCAAACACACAATTTCAACATTCAAGGCTTCAACTTAGTAAAACTAAGTGGATTTTTGCCTTTCAAATAGAACAAAAATTTCCTAATTAACAAGGAATTACTTTCCCCCATATATTTTTTCCTCCATAAGTCAGCTGTTCTCTATTCCAACACTAAAATAATGTTATTTTTCAATATAAATCAGTTAGCAAATACTGATTTCGAAGATAACTTCTAGAGATTTTGTGCTATATTCTCCTTTTTAAAGTGATACCAAAAGCCAAAGTCATTTGAGTTGTTATCGCTGCAGAAGAGGAGGTTTCTAGAAACACAGAAATGTTATTTCACATATACCAGGTGTGGTGGGTTGATCTGGCTAACAGGTAAGTCCTCATCCACTTGCTTGCTCATTCCCCTGCAGTGGAATGGGGGAAACAATCAGAAGGGCAAAGGTCTTAGGAACTTAATATAGTACAGAACTGAGACCAAGCCTTTCAAACCAGTCCACAAGAAAGTCAAGAGGATTGTATAAGTGTTCTCATTTTTATGGGAATTGTTACTCCAGATAATGTAGACATAAATCTTGGTAAAATAGATTTTCTGCAAAAGCATCTGCATCTCCCCTTTGCTGAAGGACAACTTACTCCTTCCAACAGAGGAGAAAAATTTGAACAAACACACAAGACCTTTGTGAGAGAGAAACCTAGAAAAGACAATTGTCTCAAAAGGAGGCATCATGAGAAGACATATTCAAAACCAAGATTGGTAAAATCTGCTGCTACCTTGGCTGAAGTATTCAAGAGCTGCTCTTGCTAAAAGGAAAATCTAACCTTGCCATGTTTTTTTAATCAAGTTACTCTTGTAGTCTACCCCAATACAAAACCTCCTTTTCCTGGCTGATCTGACTGTCAACTCACCATCCAGCTCTACCCAAATGTACATATACAATGAAACATTCTCCTCCTTTCTGTGTACTCTTTGTCCCACCTACCTGGCTCTCCAGCACAATTACAGTCACAAGGAACACAGATCTGATCAGTTTATTCCACTATCATTCAACAGCTGCTTTGGTAGCAGCAGATGCTTGAGCAGCCAATTAATTACATCAGAAGCTAAAGCATTAGGTAAAAATCAAAGATATTAATTTTGTCCTAAAAATAAATCTCTTCTACTGACACAGGTTTGTTGGCAAAGACCTGTGAAAAAAAAGTGCAGTTCAAGTGTCACATTAAACAGCAGCAACAGCAACAAAGCATTCAAGATAATCCACATATGCCAGAAGCATAAGAGAGAAACACATCTTCTCTGCCAGTGTGGTGGGGGAAGACTGACAGTAGAATACTAAGGGCTGGAGTTTCATGACTTCCACAGCAATCCTGATACTTTGATACTCATCAGCTCCTGAGGCATGGGTTTCCACAAACCTTACCTATGCTATCATATCATGTTTCTGAGGACAACTGTTTGAGGTTCACTAAGGCAAAGAGCTGGGTCCTGCACTTGAGTCACAACAATCCCATGCAGCACTACAAGCTGGGGGAAGAGCGGCTTGAGAGCAGCTCAGCAGAAAGGGACTGGGGGATGCTGGCTGACACCCAGCTGAACATGAGCCAGCGGTGTGCCCAGGCGGCCAAGAAGGTCAACGGCATCCTGGTCTGTATCAGGAATAGTGTGGCCAGCAGGATCAGGGGGAATGATTGTCCCCCAGCAGTCAGCACTGGTGAGGCTGCAGCTCAAATATTCCAGCCACTTCTGGGCCACTCACACCCAAAAGAACACTGAGGTGCTAGCACATGTCCAAAGATGGGCAACAAAGCTGGTGAAGGGTCTAGAAGATATGTCTGAAGAGGAGAAACTGAGAAGTGGGAGTTTTTAGCCTGGAGAAGGCTCAGGGGCACCTCACTGCTCTCTACAACTATCTGAAAGGAGTGAGGTGGGGGGTCAGTCTCTTCTGCCATGTCTCAAGTGAAAGGAAAAGAGAAAATGGCCTTAAGAAGCACTAGGGGAGGTTCAGATTGGATATTTTTAAAAAAATCACTGAAAGAGTGGTTAGGCATTGGAATAAGTTGCCCATGATGGTGCTGGAGTCACTGTCCCTGGAAGTGCTCAAGAGATGTGTAGATGTGGCACTTGGGGATATGGTTTAGGTGATTATGGTGATGCTAGGTTGATGGTTAGACTACATGATCTTCCAACCTGGATGATATTGTGAATGTGACCCTTAAAATGCTGGAGTGCCCTTCAAGTTTGTGTATACTAATGTACACAATTAACTTAGAGATCTCTGAACAATACCAGGGCTACAATCTTAATAGGAATCACAAAGACAGGGTGGTATGGCTCCCATGACTGAGTGTTGCAACAAAGAGAAACATTCTGTTTAGGTAGGACAGGAAGGGAAAATGGTGAGGGGGAGTCACCCTTTATGTGAAAAAATACCTGGTATGCATGGAATGCTGCCTGGGGATGGAAAAGAGTCAACTAGGATCTTATAGGTTAGGATTAAATGTGACATTATAGTAGGTGTCTGCTATAACTCATCTGGCTAGGAAAATGCAAGTGAATCCTGCCCTCTACAGACAAATATGAAAATAGCCTCACATTCACTGACCCCAGTCCTCATGGGTTCTTCAACAATGCCAATATCTGTTGGAGGCACAACACATCCAGACAAATCTCCAGTACATTCCTGGAGTGCACTGATGACAACTCCCTGATGTGACAGAGATGCCAGTAAAGGAGGTGCTCTGCAGGATCTCGTAATCACCAAGAAAGAGGGGTTCATATACAAGACAGCTTTGGCTGCAGAGATCATGAGATGGTGGAGTTCAGAATCCTAGGCGGAAGAAAAAGAAATCTTGCAATTCTGGACTTCAAGAGAGCAAACTTTGGCCTCTTCAAATATCTACATTGTGGAGTCCCGTGGGATAAGGCCCTCAAATGAAAAAGAGGGCAAGAAAGCTGGGTAATATTCAAGGATATTCTCCTTCAAACTTAACAGAGCACCATCTCAATGAAAGCAGGCAAAAAAAGCCTGCATGGATGAACAAGGACCTCCTGGAAAAAAATCAAACACAAAAATAATACAGAGGATGGAAGCAAGGACCGGTAATGCGGGAGGAATACAGAAGCAATATCTAAGAACCCAGAGATGCAGTTAGGAAAGCTAGAACCCAAATAGAACTGAACCTGGCCAGGAATGCCAAAGACAAGAAGAATGGCTTCTATTAAGTACACAGGTCACAAGAAGAAAACTAAGAAAAATATGAACCCACCATTCAGGTGAGTCTGCAATACTGAATGCCACCTTTGTCTTAGTCTTTACTAGCAAGACCAGTCTTCAGGAATCTCAAGCCCCAGAGACTTAAAGGCTGGAGCAAGGAAGTTGTATTCTCACCCTTGGTAGAAGACAATCAGGTCAGTGAATATTTAAGTAAACCAGACACAAGTAAGTCCATGGGCCCTGATGGGATGTACCAAGTGCTGAGGGAACTAGAAAGTGTCATCACACAGCCACTCTTGAGAATCTTTGATCAATCATGATGAACGGGAGAAGTGCGTGAAGACTGGAGGAAAGCAAAAAACCCCTATTTTCAAGAAGGGCAAGAAGGAGAACCCAGGGAAGTACAGGCTGATCAGCCTCAACTTGATCCCTGGAGCAGCTAATCCTGGAAACCATTCTTCAGGTACATAAACAACAATAAAATCATCAGGAATAGTCACCACAGCTTCATCAAGGAGAAGTAATGCCTGACTAACTCAATAACCTTCTATGATGAAATGACTGGCCTGGCAGACAGGAAAGAGCAGTGGACATTGCCTACCAGGACCTCAGTGAGGCCTTTCACACTGTATCCCACAACGACCTCACAGAAAAACTGTTTATGTACAGGCTGGTCAAGCAAAAGGTGAGGTAGATCAAAAGCTGAATGACTGACCAAGAACAAAGGGTAAGGTCAGTGAGCAGTGGTGTATAACAGGGGTCAGGACTTGATTCAGTCCTGTTTAACATCTTTACTAGTGACCTGGACGACAGGCAGAGAGTATCCTCAGGAAGTTTATTTATGACACAAAAATGAGGTAAGTAGCTGATTTACCAAAGGGCCAAGCTGCCATCCAGAGCAACCTCAGCAGGTTGGAGAAATGTTCTGACAAAAACTCCATGAAGTTCCACAAGAAGTAGTGCAAATTCTGCGTCTGGAGAGGAACCACCTCATGTACCAATACATGCCATGAAGCACCCAGCTGGAAAGCAGTTTGGCAGAAAAAGCCCTGGAGGTCCTGGTAGACACCAAGTAGAACTTGTGCCTGCAAAGTGCTGCAAAGAATGCCAACAGCATTCTGGGATACATTAGGAAGAACATTACCAGCAGGTCAAGGTGATTCTTCCCAGCCTTCACATAGTACTGGTAATGCCATACTTGGAGTACTGTGCCCAATTCTGAGCTCCGCAGCAGAACAGAAGAGAACTGGAGATCATCCAACAACTGGCCATGAAGAAAACAAAGGGATTGAAGCATCTCTCCTAGGATGAAAGGCTGAGAGAGCTGGGACTGTTCAGTCCAAAGAGAAGGCTCTGGGCATCACATTAATGTATACAAAGGGTGGGTGTATATATACACAATGTATATGAAGGGAAGCTGCCAAAAGGGACAGAATTGGGTTCTTTCAGCAGTGTCCAGTGACAGCACCAGGGGCAATGGACAGACTGAAACACAGAAGGTTCCACTTGAACATCAGAAAACAATTCTATTCCATGAGGGGAAATGGAGCACTGGCACAGGTTCCTCTTATTGGTTGTGGAGAATATCCTCAGAAATGTTCTAAAGCAGTCTGGACATGGTCCTGGAGAACTGGGTCCAGGTGGCCCTGCTTGAGTAGGGAGGTTGGACTAGATGACCTCCAGAGATACCTTCCAACCTCAATTATTCTGTGATTTTTTCTTCTACCATTGTCTTTCTGCATTTGCACCAACCATCGCTGTCACAGTGCAAGGCAATGCACAAACCAGGAATGCAAAATTTCACATATAACCATAGAAAACATATAACAATGTAACCACATAGAACCACTTTTATTCATATTCCCCTTATTTCACTGTACATATTCTGCAGTAAGTGAGAATTTCTTACTCAAGAAACATAGAATACAGATTGTCATACAGTTTATAAGGTAATTGAATGGGAAGTGCAGTGAAGAATATAAAAAAACACACCCATATAGGACACCTTGGAATCAATACTGTACTCAATGTTCCACCTAAAGCTTCATCTGCAGAGTGAGCATGATCTCATACCCAATTCAGATAAAATGTTGCTATCAATTGATCCAGATCTGTATCACCAATCATGAATACACAGCCAAACATCAGTCATAAGAAGTCCTGGGTTTAGGGCATTATTTAAAACTCATTCTGATAAAGCATATTAGGGCATTAAAGGGATCATCCTGTATTTCAGAGGACATATTAAAAATATCAGATGGCTCATTTTTTGTCTCAAGTTTTTATAGCTCACTAGTTATTAATAGTTTTAGCTATTAATAGTTCTAAGTGTTAGACTGAAAACAAGACCATTGAGAGGAGGGAGGGTGGCAATGTATTAATTCTTAAAGTATAAAAATACATGTTAAAATGGCTCAGTGTTTTACATCAGGCAGTTTTCTGTTATTTAAATATTCACCTGAAGACTATTTACATGGGGTNTTCCACTTGAACATCAGAAAACAATTCTATTCCATGAGGGGAAATGGAGCACTGGCACAGGTTCCTCTTATTGGTTGTGGAGAATATCCTCAGAAATGTTCTAAAGCAGTCTGGACATGGTCCTGGAGAACTGGGTCCAGGTGGCCCTGCTTGAGTAGGGAGGTTGGACTAGATGACCTCCAGAGATACCTTCCAACCTCAATTATTCTGTGATTTTTTCTTCTACCATTGTCTTTCTGCATTTGCACCAACCATCGCTGTCACAGTGCAAGGCAATGCACAAACCAGGAATGCAAAATTTCACATATAACCATAGAAAACATATAACAATGTAACCACATAGAACCACTTTTATTCATATTCCCCTTATTTCACTGTACATATTCTGCAGTAAGTGAGAATTTCTTACTCAAGAAACATAGAATACAGATTGTCATACAGTTTATAAGGTAATTGAATGGGAAGTGCAGTGAAGAATATAAAAAAACACACCCATATAGGACACCTTGGAATCAATACTGTACTCAATGTTCCACCTAAAGCTTCATCTGCAGAGTGAGCATGATCTCATACCCAATTCAGATAAAATGTTGCTATCAATTGATCCAGATCTGTATCACCAATCATGAATACACAGCCAAACATCAGTCATAAGAAGTCCTGGGTTTAGGGCATTATTTAAAACTCATTCTGATAAAGCATATTAGGGCATTAAAGGGATCATCCTGTATTTCAGAGGACATATTAAAAATATCAGATGGCTCATTTTTTGTCTCAAGTTTTTATAGCTCACTAGTTATTAATAGTTTTAGCTATTAATAGTTCTAAGTGTTAGACTGAAAACAAGACCATTGAGAGGAGGGAGGGTGGCAATGTATTAATTCTTAAAGTATAAAAATACATGTTAAAATGGCTCAGTGTTTTACATCAGGCAGTTTTCTGTTATTTAAATATTCACCTGAAGACTATTTACATGGGGTTTTTTAAGAAAAAGGTCTCATTCACAGATCATTTTCCCTCAAGGAATTAAGCTCATTCCAAGCAATATCGCAAAAATTAAAGCATTTCTCACAACACTGCATTAGTTTATCATCCATCAGCTTCACATAAAAACCACAAAACTCAGTTTTATATGGAAACTTAGTGATTTGTCATTCTGTACACATACACCAAAGCAAAGCCAAAAAAAAATGCCACACACTTAGAAATGAAACACATAGTAACATGTACAACAGAACCAGTGAAACTGAAACTGGATCAATGACTGACATTCTGAACAACAGTAGGAAGTTAAAACTGATTAGTTTAGGAACACAGAAAAGCATTAATCATATTACAAATGAGATTTCTTAAATGCTAGAAAAAAGCTTAACAAATCTGGAGACCACAAATTTGATCTAAAAATGCAGGTTTTATCCTCAAAAAAAAAAAAAATTAACCAAACCCACCTAGAAACAAACATGGAAAAAGTCTTATCTCAAGAATGCTTTCAATGCAATTAGCAGTAAGTTAACATCCCCAACCTTAAAAAGTGAGAAGACAATAGATCATCAGAGCAGTTGTAGCAACATTATATACTGATTTTTCCAGGGAAAAAAATTTACTAAAAAGCTTCAGATAGGAGATACTTCATAGAGAATTCACAGACGCAGCAAAATGCAAATGCAATAAACACAGCTTTCCAGAAAACAGGTCTCGCCGAACAACCACTGACATTAAAGTTACTCATCTACTAGTCAACACCTGTTTTCACAGGACTTCTGAAAAGCACATTCAACATATTGCATAAAAATTGACATGGATTCAAATGAGTTAACAGAAAGTTCTCCACTAGCAATTGTAAATGGGGAATCATCTCATGGGGGCATTTCTAGACCACATCCCACATGAATATCTTCTCATCTCAAGGTTACATGATATTATTCTCAGCAATACTTGAGATATAAATAAACTATTGGAAGAACTCATGCATGGAAAATTAACACAAAAGTGTTAAAGATTAAATAGAGTAAATATAGCTCAGCAGAAGCTCTGCTTCCAAAACATCTAGGATCCAGAAATATTTTCTACTACAGGATAGTGACTTTAGTATGTAGAATTGATTCAGTAAACAATTTAGCAGTGAAGGATGATACCCAAAGAAATGCAAGACTGCTGTTAACTGGTTCCTATTCACAAACTGAAATTTACAATGAACATCAATAAATACTGTATTAAGAGTTCAACTTCTTTAGAATTTTATTTATTTTTACATATTTGTTTTTAATCAGAAATCGTTTTTAAAGCAGATGCAACAAACAGAAAAACAAGCAAAAAATTGTTTGCCTTGAAATATATTTTTACTTGACTTATTGCTGCATATTTAATAGCACTTTTGCACTACTTGTAAATTAACAATAAATTCAAGCTTCCTTCACAGGGATGGTGAGACTGCATTTGAGTCTGCACATGTATACCTCCTTGAGAGAAAAATATATTAGAAAGATACAGATCACCTCAATCTACTGAAAATACCAAAAGCTACCAGTATTTCTGAAAGTTAATATTGATCATTCATATGGTACAGATGCAAATCTGTATCAGATGCAACAGAAAGACTTCAAAATTGTTTTTTTAATATTTCAGACAATCCCTGTATACTCAACGCCACAAAGGATATGCCAAATGGATGAGCCCTTTGACTGCAAGTCTGAGGAATTGAATAGATGTTAGTTCTGTTTACTGAAGACAGTAAAAAAGGGAATCTCATTGATCAAGTCTCCATTTACAGGTGAAAAAAAATATTAAATCAAAATTTCTTTTCCTAGCAGTATTTTTAAGCATGATAAAGGATACAATGTTCAATATAATTTCTAACACATTTGATACTATTCTATCCTCTCAGGCTACTAGTTGATTATACAGCAAACCATAAACTAATCCAATAAATGAACAACTAACTGAAGGTAAAGAAAGACAACTGCAAATGTAAGAAAGTGAACTGACCACTGGGATACCTTGCAAAAAAGAAACTTTTATATCTTAAAGTCCTGAAACCAATCTCTACACTGTGTTCACAAGAATCTAGCACTGGATCCCCCATGATGTACAATCATTACATGCTGCTCCCCACAGTATCACTGTATAATCTAAATACAAAAGATGACTTAAAACTAAGAGCTGTAGAAAATCAAGCAGAGATAGTCACTTGTAGAAATAGTTTTATTAATGAAAAGCTAATAGATAAGCTATCTTTCACCACAGACAGATGTGGAAATAGTTAAAGCTTTGGCCATGCCAGTAAAGCATCACAGTTCAAATAAATGTACCCAGGGAATACAACTTCTCCTTCTCAATCCATGAGAAGAACACATTCAAATAACTGGCTGGCTTAAGTGAAAACTCATTCCACATGAGGTCTCATAATTACTTTGTCCTTGTGAATTTAGCTACACACCATAAGTGCCTGAGGTTTTTTCCCTTTTCTGACTGAAGAGCAGCATCACAAAATGAGTATTCATCGAAATCTTATGCAGGCAAGTTCCCTTTCCTATTAATACCTAAAGACTTCAGGAAAACTATCAGATAAAGATGCAAAACAACTGATTCGAAGAGAAATAAGCACATTTAGTCAAAGCTAATCTGTTGGTAAAAGTGAAAGACAGTCATGAATGACCAAACTACAATAATTTACTCATTATCAAGTGCTAGGAATGACTGTGTTGGGCCAACATAAGGGAAAAATCTTTGCACCTCCCATAATAAGGCAGAAAACTTACACATGAAACTGCCTGAGCTCATAATGAGCTCCAGCCATCCATCAGAATACTGAAGAACACTGGAAATCAGAGATCAAGCAGAGAATGTTTAAACCTCATTCTCCTTTTTGCACAAGAGAAAAAGGAAAGAAGCTATTAATCACAAAGTTGACTAAAATTATAATCAAATCCTTTGACTTAGAAATTTGTGGAACTGAAGTGAAAAACTGCAATGCAAGCAAAAGACCTCTGCAGCTAATGGAAGTACTCCTATCTCCAAATGAAGCCTTTAATAACAGGTGAACTTTAATAACAGAATATAGCTGAAAATAGCTCTGAAACAACAACCTGGTCTGTAGTACAGACAATTCCTTGCAGAAATTATGAAACAATGGGACAGACAAATTTCATTCACTCAAGAAACTTGGAAGGGACCGGTGAAAACAATTCCCTAGAGAGGAGTAAAAGAAGGCAACAGTGAAAAAAAAAATACAAACATGAACATCTACATATCTTGCAAAACTTATTAGCCTTTTCCCAGGTATTTCCACACAGCATCAGAGAAGGAGATTAACAAATTAGTTGTTTTGTTTTAAACAGGATAGTTGTATTACTCCTATTTCAGTGCATCCCTTGAGCTGCAGTAAACACATATACAGGCTCTATTACAAAACCCTCAGACAAGACATTGCCATCAGTGTATCACTGAGGCAGTCAACAGTATCCTGCCCTGCATTAATAGCAGCATAACCAGTAGATCTACAGGAGCATTGATTCTCGTCTATTCAACAACTTGTGAAATCATATTTGAGGTACCACGTCCAGTTTCAAGATTCAAGTAAGAGACAGACTAACATACCAGAGCAAGCCCAGAGGAAACCTTCCAAACTGAAGCATATTATGTATAAGCAAAAATTAAAAGAAATGGGTTTGTTCAGTGTTAAATAAATGGCTAAGAGGAGGATGATTTTTTTTGCTGTCTTCAGCTATACAGTAGAACTGTATAAAGAAAACTAAATTGAACACTTTGAGGTACATATTGAGAAGATACAAGGCAATGAACACAAGGCGTAAGATGGAAAATTGCCATTACATATTACAATTTTTTCACAGCTGTCAAATGGTGGAACGGGTTTCCCAGAGAGAGAGAGCAGAATCTTCATTCCTGGATTTATTCAAAACTCAATTGGACATGGCCCTGAGCAATCCGATTCAGCAGGATCTGCTTTCAGCACGAGGTTGGATCAGGTGACTTCCACAGGTCCCTGCCAGTCTAAATTATTCTATAATCAAACAGCAAGTCTTAGAAATACCATAACTGCCATAGATGCCAGGAACAAAGAGTATCAGCACAAAGGCTAAGCCCCCATTTATGGGCTCAGCAACCGGAAGCACTGGGAAACGTTTATCTTGCTGACAGCACTGCCAGCACTCTCCTCTATTTCTGCACAAGTTCAAGAAAGTGTGATATCATCCTTTCCTATTAGGAAAATTACTTCCTAATAACAGAGTAGAATATCCTTACATAAAATTGTAAGCTAAAACCAATGGAGATGTTTCAAAGTTCCAGCTAGTCTCCACAGCTGCCCTTTGTTTAGGATTGCCAGAGAAGTGCCAAAGTCTTAATAAAAGAAGCAGAAGACCATAGGAGAAAAAACAGTAGCTGTTTTTTCCTCCTCAATCTCATTTCTCCATTCAGGATTCCTAGTTACTGATGTAAAAACAGAGTGCATCTTCCTTGATCACTGCACTATTTCATAACCAGCTCTTTTGAGAACTACAAAGGTTATCATGTCCAAGGTGGACAACTTAGAATCACAGCATATAGTGAGTTGGAAGGGACCCATCAGAATTATTAAGTCCAACTCCTGGCGCTACATAGGACACCCTAAGAATCACACAATGTGCCTGAGAGCGTTGTCCAAGCACTTCTTGAACTCTCCTAGGCTTGATGCTGTAACCCCTGCCCTAGGGAGCCTATTCCAGTGCTCAGCCACCTCTGAGTGAAAGCTAGACAGCAATTGACTACAATATTGACAGCTCAAAGGTACTCTTACACCTAATCTGATAAAGGTTCTCTGCTGGAATCAAACAGAAAGGAATAACCTGGAGATGAACAAGAGATCGTTTTCTCATATCAGTTATGTTGTCCAATGTGATTTCAGTTACGATGTTGATAGCAAATGGTAAAAGCAAGGGAAGAAAAAAAAAATAGGAAAAAATTACCTCTTGCAATACTTAGATTAGTTTGGCAGTGAAATAAGACCAGCATATGCTCTCTCTTGGTCACCATTGCCTTGTCAATCTGTCTAATTCTCCTCATCTTTGGAGCCTTTCCATGATGTAAACTTGAACCTAAATATGTGTGCTGCACAGCTGTCAGGACCAAACATAGACTACTATGTCCCTTTTATCACTACTGTTATCTACAACACTGAAAGAGAACATATTGGTGCCAGAGATTCTTACTCTCAGCTAGCTTCTTCAGTCTTTGGATATTTGTAATTTCCAGTGAATTTTCAGAATCACAGCCTATCTCTATTGACTAATTCAAAATCAGAAACCTCAATTTCTATCTTTTCATTTCATGTACCGGAGAAGGAGCACCAGATGAAGTACTGTCAGAAAAGTGGTCTGATTTCATCAAATACTTGAGAATATCACACAGAAGTATCACTTAATGTTTACATAAGACTTTTAAATTTTAAACATTTGAAATGTTTTCTTCCATTTAACTTGCCAACCGATCTCTCAAGGTTTTGCTTCAAAACATCCACTCAATTAAACAGGAAAAATTAAAATTGTCTTCTCTAATTAGCGGTTAGAAATCGATCTGCTCTTCTATCAAAAGACCACCCAGGTGCTGAGGCAGGGCTGCAGCCATCTCTACCTCATCTAATCATCCATGCTCAGAGAAAAGGGAAAAGGAGGAAGATAGATAATCCCCACATAGTGTATGAATTCTTCTCAATCATTTAAACCTTATATTTTTCTATTATGTGGAATATTATATGTCTTAGTCTCAAAGCACATAACCATGTCTAAAAATATGAAATGTGTTTTTTCTCCCCTCATATTCTGAAATACATGGAATAAGCTTCTATTTTCCACAGAACTAACATTCTGAGAGGTCTCTAACAAAAAAAAAGTGATGTTACTGTAATATCCGTAATTATTGTGCAAATAGAAGCTTTAAAATATTAGACAGAAATAATTAAATACTTTAATAAGTAACTAAGATTTCTTCCCTCTAAACAAATTCTCAATGTTCCAAGTTGACCCAAACTGCATTTGTCACGAAATCTTCAGTTTTGCTAAAAGAACCCCAACCAAATAAACAAAAAAAAACCCAACGCCTCAGTAACTCTATTTTCTAAATAGTGTGAAGAACAGAGGGAATGTGACAGTAACCTCTTTGAGAACTCTCCCAGTGCTAAGGGCTTACTTGCACAGACATCTTCTCCCTTTGATAAGCCATGAATTGTTTGCTAAGAGGGAATCCAACTCTATCAGCCCATAAGAGTTCAGATTTTCAATCACCTTGACATCTCAGGAAACCATTCTGTTACACTTATTTTCCCCTCCCACCTTCCAGTATAGTACTGCTCCATAAAACATTTGGGAGTCCAACTTCTCCGTCTTTTTTCAGTTCCTCTGACCACCAGGAAGAGAGGCCAGCCAGGGAGCAGCTCAAGTTCCTTACAACACAATTATAATTTTCTTCCTCTCTGACAGTGTGCCTTGTAGTTTGTTGAGGAAGAAAGTGTTCTGATGAACTAAAATATCTCCAATAAAACATATTCGAACACATAAATTATGGCAGATCACAACCATCTATGACTTAGCTACAGAATATATGTCATTAAAAGCTGCTAACAGGTAAGGTGGCTGAGCTTCCACAGGCAATCTTAAGGTCTCCTCCTTTCCACACACACAAAATCATCCTTGACTTAGATGCACCTGTTTCATTACAGTAAATGAAAAGGAGCAAGTACAGGTGAAATGTTCCATTCTATCACAATATGCAAATAGTATGAGCATACAGAATAAGATTGATTATTAGATTAATCATCTGTAAACTTGGGTGTTCCTAGGTTTTTTGAAAATCTTCCATTCTTACAACCTACATTTTCCCAATGCATACTGCCAGGATGCTTGTTGGTTTTTAGATAATATCTGACCTTCTTTCTCTCCATTCCACACAGGAACACTTTCAGGATGAAATTCCTGGGAAATCAGCATCACATCTGCAAGCTGATAGGCAGAGACATACCAGTGTAAAACTTTCCTACTGCCCTCTCCTTTACCATTTTAAGTATTCTTTCCCCCAGGGCCCCTCAAGCCAGCATAGCATTTCAGAAGTGCAACAAACAAAAACTTCAATATTGCAGAGTTTTGATTGAAGCTGGATGAGTTCAAAATACAACTGCATACAGTAAGGGCAGCACAATATTGACCCGTAGCCAGAAAGAGCTGTAATGTCACAAATCCATGGAACTACCCAAGATTTTTGTATTGTTAAACCATAGCTTGAAAGGGCCAGTACCTATGTCCGACACAGGAAGACAGTCCAGTTTGAGTATGATTGTTTTTTCTCAGGATTAATCAGATGTAATTAATCAACCCCAAGAATGCTTATGGTACATACTGTTGATTTAATTTCATTCCTGGTACAAAGGAAACTGAACACACATGCAATTTCCAATAGCTGAGCAGCAAGATGAAGCCAGGAATGAAAAGGCTCAAGACAAAAGGCTCTGATTCTGAAGAATATACTGCATAAGCCTTGTTTAGTGAGATGACGTTCCTCCTAAGAAGATACCCATTGAGAAGAAGCATTTAAATAAGTAAAGTGAAGTTAAACTCCAGCTGCATACATGATGTAACATGCTAATAGTTTTACTCACAAAGATGTGGAAACTGTGCTCAGCTATTTCAACCATACACCAACTACTTGTAATTAAATTCTACTTTTATATATATCCTGCCCTAGTGTCTCAAAGATCTAAGATGTCTAAATGGGTTTTAGTAGCATCATTCTCACTCACAAGACTACACCACCAACCTTTCAAACATGGAAACACCGACAGACAAGAATGTTCAGAACTCCAACCCATGATATATTTAATATTTTTCTATATTTATTTGAATTGGAATAATAATTGACATGCTTGTCAATGTTGTATGAAGCATATAAGTATAGAAGAACTA
>VYZS01097533.1:0-17500 GCA_013400695.1 Neodrepanis coruscans
GGGTGGTCCCGCGGGGGGGCGGCGGGGTCGGCGGCGGGCGCGGGTGCGGGCGCGCTGTCTCTTTAATGAGCGGCTGTGCCCGCCCGGCTGCGCGGAGTAAATTTCCTCCTGTCATCATCGGGTCGCGGAGGAGGAGTTTGTTAATGTTCAGTTTGCTCAGTGGATCGATGTTTGCTGGCATCGCCTCGCCCTGCCTGTGGTGTGTGTGTGTGTGCGGGTGTGTGTGTGTGTGTGTGTGTGTGCGTGTGCCCGAGCGCGGGTGTGCGTGTGCGCGCGTGTGTGTGCGAATCCCAGATTTCCTCCCATCCAAAGCCTCCCTGTCCTCTCCCATATCACTCACTGCCTGGCATCTGACAGCACGGAACCTGCAGCGCTCCGCGCACACACACACACGCACACACACACACCCGGGCACCGCTCCGCCATCCAGCTCTGCGAGGAGGAGGAGGAGGACAGGAGAGGGAAGGGAGGAAGCAGCCAGCCCCACAGTCTTTTCCAGAGCTGCCTTTTTAATATAGACATATCTATTTTGTTATTTATTTATTGCCGTTCTCTGGCACTGTGGGCGCCTTTCATTTGCTCCTGAGCTTGGATGTTTGAATCAAAGCAAAGCAAGTGTTGCAACAGTTAAAAAAAAAAGCCAACCAAAAAAAAAAAAAAAAAGAGAGAGAGAGAGCGAGAAAGAAAGAAACCTAGATCTGTAAAATAAAATAAAAACCAAACAGGTTCCTATCAGTGAAGTGGAAAGGAGGGGGGCAGGGGAGGCTTGAGGGGGGTGCTGGGGAAGCAGCTGAGAGCAGAGGAACACGGCTCAGGAGCGTCTCAGGGCTCTCGGATCTGGGGACAGAAGTGAGATTGGAGAAAGTAGAGCGATGCCAAGGAGGAAACAGCAAGCACCCAAACGGGCTGCAGGTAAGGAGAAGCCATCCACTTACACAGCCTCTGTCTCTCCGCTCCTTCCAATCCTACCCCCCATCTTTATTATTATTTAGGGTCACCCTCGCTTTTCCGGGCTGGATCTTTATTTATTTATCCCCCTCCCCCTCCCTTTCCCTCCGTAACTCTATGGAGCCAGTTTCATTCCTTATTGCCAAGATCATGCCTCTGACATGGACTGTCCCCTCGCCGCGCTCCCCCCGGCTCTGTCCCCGCTCCCTCCTGCCCTGCCCAAACTTTTCCCCCCAACTTTCTCCCTCTCTGCTCCCCTTGTCCCCCTTCCCTTTCCCTTTCCCGAACCGAAAGCAGCCGCTCTCCCGTTTGCTTCTCGCTTCGGTATATGGTTTTTTTTTTTCCCTGTCTGATTTTTCCCCCTCCCGGTGGTTTTTGGTTTTGATCCGTGTGTTTCGCGAAGTGGGTCGGGGTGTTTAATCTTTTATTTCGCCGTGTTTCTGGTGGCAGTTCTGGCCGGGTGTGTGTGTGTCTGTGTGTGTGTGTGCTTTGGGTGCCTGAAATAGTACAGGGACTCTCTCTGCTGATGAACCCGGTGGGGAAGTTCAGCCTTTGATCATCAGTGGTGAAAATTGCAACAGGAAATAAAATGAAGCGTTCTGACTGTTAGAAGACAATCCGCATTTTCAAATCAAATCCTTCTTTTGTTTTGTAGCCGAGTTTATAGATCTGCACATGCCAAGTGGTTTTGCAATTTATTAATTTTTTTTTTTTTTTAAACTGAAGAAAATAGTTTGCAACTTTGGAAGTGTTTTGTTTGTCGGTGTAGGGTGTTCTTTTTCTTTCGGGGGCCAAGAAAAAGAAACAGACGAGTGGGCCCGTATAGTAAATCTTTTCAAAGAGTTTTCTTTCAGGCTGCTTAATTGCTTTTTATTTTTTTTTAATAGTGTGGTGGGGTTTTGTTTCTGGGAAGCGCAATATGGAAGTTCATTTTTCTTCTGCCAGACCCACCCACTGAAAAATCAGCTTTCCAGTTGATTGCCAGCTTTGATTTGACATTTGATTGATCACCTGTCATCTTGCTGCCTTTGATCTATTCATTCTTGATATATATCAATAAATCACTCACCATGGTAACCCAAGTGCCAATGACGTAAGGCTTGCCCTCTAGATTCTCGTAGCCAGACATGCACAATTATTATCTTGTTTGGCTTTTAATGTAGGCGGGTTTTTTTCCCTTCTTCTTTTCCTTTGTGTCCTTCATGGGATTAGTTCTTTAAGGAAAACTCGTATTTTAACGTCTCTGCTTTAAAAACATGGTTTATTCCTTGTTTTCCCTCCCCCTTTCTGAATATTTTCTGGGTGTAGCACAGGATATGTGGGACAAAATGTATGGGCAAGTTTAGTGGCACACTTGAATAAACTTTGAAAAGTAGTGCTTGGGAGTCGTGCAGAGGTAAATGACATTTCAGAGAAACTGGGACACGCGTAACTTTTATAAACTTACATATTTTGCCATATTTCTGTCGGTGTAGGACAATGCTCTGCAGGCAGAGACTTTTGGGATGTGACCACTGAATGTACCTATGCAGATTGAGAGTGAGATTCCTGGCCAGCAAAGACCCCAAATTTCTGGTTAAAGCCATAAATAATAGTTACAGTAGAAATTCACATCCATATACACACATCTATATGTGCTCTATATTGCTGTTATTGTTTTATTCACAAAGAGGTTTTATCTGAATAAGACATTAACGTTCTCAACTTGCAGGATAAATAGCTGTTTTTTCCTGGATGCTGATCATCACAGTGACAGTGCTAGAACTGCTCCTTTTTTCTCTCTGTCAGGAGTATGAGGCTTCATTTTATTTGCTTTTCAAAGTAGGATTTTCACTTGGCTGTGTGCAGTCTCTGGCTGGGGAAGGGGCACCCTGTTCTTTTTTAGGGCGACAGAGTAAGGAAATTTTTACGAGCAGAGCCCAGGCTGTTGTTTCCCGGGATTTCCCCGCTGAGATACAGTAAGAGATGTTTTTAGCCAGACCCCCACAGTATTTTTAAGGTCTTAATGATGAGGGAGAAACTCGAATGATCACAATTCGATCTCTCCTTTCTCATTTTCATCCTAAAATGTGCATTGCTCTTCGGTGGTGCCTTTCTTTGCTTATATTTGTCCTCAGCTCAGTGTTGTTTCAGGTGAGCCAAATACTGCAAACGCAGTCCAGTTTCACCCAGCACAACTATTTGAAGTAGGTTTATACATTTGCAGTAGTTCTCCAGCTTTGAAGTTGTATTTGTGTGTTTGTGGGGGGTAGAGGGGGTTTCAAAGAGCAGACGTGCCTGTTGTATATAGTTCTGAAAACTGACTTTCATTTTCAGGGATAGTGCTGAGGTTCTGTTTTGTATGGGGAAAAATACCTCAAAGTGACAGGAGACAGACTGTGCACTAAGAAATGAATCGCTCATCAAGGCTCAGAGCAAAGCTCCTTATTCCTTTTATTTAAAGGAGTTAATACATTATATATTACTTAATTTTCACTTTTATTTATTTTTAGTTGTACAAGTTCAAAGGTATCAGTTGCACTGCATTTTGTCTTGATGGCAGCAGAGATATTGAAGTGAAGTTTGCAACTTTGAGCTTCTTTAGATAGTTCCCCTCCAAGGGAAGAAAAATGATAAGCCTTATGATTCTGGACATGCCTGCTTTTGTCATTGCTTAAAATTAAATACTATGCACAACTGTAAATAATTACTGCCATGCACTGACTTTGAAAGCAGGTTTCTAGTTTGATTAATGAATAATGTAAAGGTTAGAGAGACCCAGCGAGTGAATCACAAGCGAAGTCCTGCTGCTCGATGAAAATCTATCTAGAGAAATACACGAGGGTATTTTGTCCTTTTCTATTATTAATTTCGAGCCTTGTATTCCTCAGAAATATCTCAGAGACCATTGTGATGAAACAAGGTGGTGTAATTGGATAAATGGGGCACTCTTTATGTTTGATGAGGGGGGTTTTTGATCTCAGATTACACTTCCAAAGACACTTCATTTCACGTCAACACCGAAACTCTGTCAGATGCCTTTCGATCTTCGCAGGGCCGAACCTTTTCTCTCCTGAGCCCTGGTTTCTTTTTTTGAGATGCCATTTCCACGTCGATAGTTCTTGAGGCAGAGTTGCAGCTCTTTGCAGCACTGCCTGCTTTAGCATCGTACTCCTGTTTACAATAAACAACCCATTTGTGTTGTAGCTTCCACCCAAATGAATCACAAAGGGCTCGACAAACCCTGGGCCCAATTCTTCCCTGGCTCAGGTGCTTTGCTCTCAGCATCACTTGCAATGAGAACTGGCTGCTCCTGCGAGGAAGAAGAGGCTCAGGCCCACAAAGTATTTCATCCTTCACCCAAATGCAGCCACCTCTGGGGTAAAAGTCTCGTAACGATTCCATAACAAATGGTAATATATTAACAGGGAGGGTGGAAAAAGGGTGGGAGCACAGCAGAATTGCTATTCAGATTTTATTCCTAGGGGTATGAAATAGCTTTCAAACACAATTTCGCTGGATTAAACTCTCCTTTCCCCTGCAGCTTGTTTAAATGTGCATATTTTATTTTGTGATCAGGAATTGCTAGTTTGCTTTTTTTTTTTTTTTAAAAGCCTGTGAAGAGGAATCTGGACTTAACGCCCTTCCCGGCTGCAATTTTGTATTTCTTCTTTCCTTTCTCTCCCAGCCCCAACAGACTGTGTAAGACCCAAAGCTCAGGAAAAGTACAGCAGAAACAGATATCAGATGCATTTCTTGTGTTTATTGGCGCTGTGGAATAACAGGGGTTTGTTTTTGGATGAGTCCTCACGGAGCAGCGAGCAGAAGATGGTTTGCAGGGAGTTCTTTAAAGCTGCAGTTTGCACCTTAGTAGTGAAGGTTATTTCAAACAGAAACATATTTAGAAAGTGAAATTCTGCTTCTGCAGAGAGCAGAGTAAATGGCCAGCAAGGTTTGAGATGTGTATTTTTTGTGGTGAAAGGAAGCAAGACATGCATATATATATATATAGGTATATATATATATATACGAATAACCAAGAGTGTTGTGGCTGTTTGAGTATTATTTGCATGTTTTTAACAGGGGCAATAGAAGCAGATTCCAAGCAAACGGTGCTGAATGAAAACGTAGAAATGGCAGCACTTGTTTTGTTTAAACATCCTCCAGAAAAGCAAGTGCACATCAAACCCACCTAAATACTTCATGCCTCAGAACCTTTCACTTACTGTGCACATCACGATGCTGACAGATGACAAAAAAGCCAAGGTGTTCACAAACAAGAGGAGCCTTTAAATCCTGGTTAATTAAATATATTCCAAAATAGGTGCTTTTGCGACTAAAGAGGCACCAAAATTAGTCGCCATCTGCGTTAAATTCTGGAATCGGCTCCGGAGCCCGAAGCTGATCTGTGATTTTTTTTCCCATGTCAGAACTCAGGCCAGAATGGGACAATTTGAATCAGGTTCATTTCAGTGCCTGTTTCCTTATTGCAATGTTGCTCTCCCATATCAAAGCCCAGTTTATGACCGGTGTATAAAGAGTGGGACTCACCAAGAGTTCAGCCCCTGCGCCTGTGAAACAAAAGACGTTTCCACCAGCAAATGGCACAATTTTATGGCACTTTTGAAAACATGTTCATTGTCAGACATTCTTCTGCATAAATGCTCTCCCTTTTCCGTGCTCTCTGACTGAAAAGCCCATTTTCTTCCAATCGGCAGGATTTGGGAATTTCCTCCCGGAGCTTTCTCCTCCTGGTTTTTGCTCTCGATAGCAGCGCCCACCTCAAGTAACTGTGTCCCCTAGAAGAGATCCCTGGAGCTTCTCTGTAGCACAGGGCTGGGGTGAGCTTTTCTCCCATCCTTTTCCTTCCCATCCCGACGAGGACATCACTCCCAGAGAGCGACTCCAGACTCGGGGAGAGAGGGAAAAAAAAAAGCTGTCAGTTGCTGTGGCTGCAATTCCCAACTTAGCAGCAGCAGAGGGAATGGAACTGTACTCTATCAATTACAGTTGGAACCAGAGGCTAAACACTTATTGTGTTAAGCTATTGTGCAGATCTTAAGAGCTCAAATGTAAAAAAAATACCATGTCAGCTCGTGCAGGGCAGAATAAGGCCTGGTTCTTCCACTGGCTGACGTATTATCGGCAAACGCAAAGTCAAATTATTCCAATTCCATTTAATGCCTCTCGGCTTGAGATGTGTGTCCCACATTAGGCCTTAAAAAGGGGCATCCTACAGATTTTCCTGCTGAAATGAGACATTGTTTTTCCCTCTTTTCTGCAACATGAAAGTCTTTGGGAAGTTCCACTCCAAAGCGTGCTCGTGCAGGCAGAGACATTATCATTCCTCTCCGGGTCTGATACAGGAGTCAACTGCAAACACATTACACTCTCAGCTCAGATCCTACACTTCATTCGTGCAAGAGCAGTGATTTTTCATTACCTATTTAATTGCAATCATTTACATGAGAGTGGGCCCAGTTCTGCAGCTCTTACTCAGCACTTTGCTTCAGTGGGTAACTGGCCTGGGTGAGGACCGTCCGTGTGAGACTGGGCTGTGCAGCTACAGAATTAAAGAGAAATCATTAAATATATAGTTTCCTTCAGTAATATTTTGCCTCTGAAGAGGGGCCAGATTCTCCCAATAACTTTAAATCCAGGGAGAGTTGTGTTTGTAACTTGTGTTCCTAACGCTTGCAGGCTCCTCTTTCCCGAGGTCTGTATGACTGAGATCTTTTTCTCCTCGGTCATGTTGCCATTCTCTGTGTTAATTCTGAACTCTGTGTTAATTCTTGGGACCAATAGGTGAGATGGTCTTTTAAAGAATCCTTTTTTAACATTTGGTGTTGATGCTGTGCACAAGGGCAGCAGCTCTCGAGTAAATGCATGAAAATGGCTTTGCAAATCCAAAGGCTGAAAGTTCCGTGTGGTTTTGGGGACAAAAGTCAGTTCTTTCTCATTAAGGTGACTTCTGCAGGATCCTGGCACAGAGTAATTTTTCCCATGTTACAATAACAGCTTCTGCAGCTCAGAAGTACCTTGACAGTGAACTGTGTATTTTTTAAGGTTTCAAGGAGAAACATCACAGTGTTTCCCATTAGATTTACACATCCCTCTTTAACTGCTGCTGCCTTTTCATCCGTTACCTTGTGAGGTTTCTCAGGCAAAAAAAAAGAAGTGGAAAAACTGGTCTTCTGATCTAAGTGTCGCATTAAGTGTTTCATTTAGAAAAATGAAGAGAATCTTTGTTTCCCTAAAAGAAATGTTTCCCCCCTTTGCCCTAGGAAAAAGAAAGGCACAACAATAGCTGCGAAATGACAGGGTTTGATTGGGAAAAATACAGAGTTTGTAACGTGCAGCTCCTGATGGTCCCAGGTATTGGTAAAATCCCGCAGAATTACACAGAACAAACAGCCCTGAACGTGTGGGAAATGGATCCTTTCCAGCCTTGCAAACCTCCATACCTGCAAGGAGGAGAGAGGGGTGCACCTGGAAAGATCAGTTGTTCCCAACAGGTTTGGATTGTTCCACCAATATTTGCCCAGATGTCAGAACTGTGACATTAGGAGAGGTGTTCCCTCCAAGTCCTTTGTTGGGGTTTATTTTCTTTAAACCTCCAGCTCCTGGAGTCTGGTGGTTATTCACGTGTCCAATATGAATTTTAAAAGGAAAATGAATTTGAAACTCCTTGCTAAGGAGCTCGAAAACACTCAGGCTGGAAGTTCTTCTGCCAGAGGAAAAACACTATGATTCTCAAAGTGACTGTTTGTAACATCTCATCATTTTCAGCTACTCTCATAATTTTTGAGGTTGTGCTTGCTGATTTTGGTATAAACAAGGTTGGCAATATTGCTGCTGCCTGATTCTGATGATGAACTGGTTGTGTGTGTGTCTGCATGGCTAATTATATACGTACACACACATCCTCCCAGTAAACAGAATGCAAACATAATGATGGACTTGCAGCTCTGGCTTTGTATTGCCATAAACAAAGCAGTTTGGAGAGCTCAGACCATCAGTTCTCCAGGAGTGACTTTCAGTTGGAGTTTTGTGGAGATGGCTTTTAGTGGCAATTAAATCTAGAAAGTTAATAGCCAGTAACTGCTCTTGAAAGGATAAATACTGTGAGGAAAGCACAGCCTACCTTTTTCCCAGATATAATCAGGCTGAACTTTATTGAAAAAAAAAAAAACAAATTTACAACCGGCAACATTAATGCTGGATTTTTATTGTATTAATGCAAATGAGATGCTGACTTCTCTCTTTCATCTCCATGCCTTGTATCTATTAGAGCTGTATCTCATTCCTTTCTGTGTCTTTCCTCCCTGTGTTCTGTAAACTGCTTTCCTCTAATGATTCTGAGGCTCATTAAAGTTACTCCCGGTGCTAAAGAGACCATGGGAAACATCCTGAGCTCTGTGGAAAAGCAAAACTGTTGAGGATGTGGGGGAAAAATAATCCAGATCAACCTTTCCATTCCCATTCGGGGAAACTTTTAAAACTGATGGGCCAAACAGGAGGAAAAACTCACAGAACAGGGAAGAACAGGTCAGTTTTAAGACACAGCCCTACCTGACAAAGATGAAAAGCAATAAAGTTTTAAGGAGCTTTCTGGCTCTTCCTGCATCTCTCTCAAAAGACTCATTTAATTGAAAAGCCTGTTGTGCTTGTTTTTATGCATGTAAAACAGAAAAAGGGGCAATTTTACACAGGGCCTAATATTCCAGCACAATATAATTGGAACTCCTCTTGCCTGCTTTTTAAGTCTCTCTGTTCATATAAAATTAAGACCCACTTATCTTAAATTGTAGTAAATCTCATTCAATATTACTTTCATAACTTAAAAAAAGGCTGTTACATATTCCCAAAGCAACTCCACTGAAGTGATATTGGGTCTGTTTATGTGGAATCGCTGCAGAATTTCTATTGGAAAAAAAAAAAAAGGGAGCAGCACACAGTTCTTGTTTTTAATGAAAAAGATTAAATTCTCCAGGATACCTTGATAGCTAAGAGAGATTTTTTTTTCCCCTAGTAAAACTCTGCTTAGAAAATCTGCAGTTTGGTGTGTGCAGAAACAACCCTGTTTCTATCACTCACCCTTGGACAGCAGGAATTTTTTATTTTTGGTCGAGAGATTTGACTCAGAGTTTTCCATATATAACTAATTTTTTTTGTGGGAATTGCACGGGGAATCACCAGCACAATTCATAAGGCTGCAATTTTCTTTGTACATATAAGAAGGATTCATTTGTTTCCTGCAGTTTGAGTGGAGTTCACAGAAAAGAGCTGGATTTTTTTTTTTTTTCATGTACAGTTTTCGTATGGAAGAAACAGAACCTTTTGCCAGCTGGTGTATTGGTCTCCCCAAATTAATTTTTTATGTGTTTTTCAGCCCTGTCATAACATATATAAGCACAGTACAAGCAGCATTAAATTAACAAGTGGAAGGAGAAAGGAGCTAAGTAGTTCTATCGATCATCTGTAGCATTAAATGCTACAAAAATTAAAAGCTTTCTGGTGCTTTTGATTAGCTGCGTGGTTCCTGCTCATATTTGTGTGCTTTCTTGGGGAGTGGAGCAATATTTTTTTACATTTAGCACCTTTCTTGCTGCTACTAATGCTGTGTACTCCTCAGGATAAACTGGGTGATATGGACTATTTCCCCCCAATTTTGCAGGAAGGTGAATCGAACCCTCCCTGTGGTGGAAGAGGCGCTTTGCTCGTGTCCAGGAGCTCCCAAAAGTGGGAGGACTCACGGTTTGGAGAAGCAGGGCTGTGTTAATTCTGTTAGCAAGCCAAGGGAGCTTTCCTAGGCAATACTTTTAGGCAGAATAATCAAGTTTTTTTGCTTTCCCTGAATTATCCTCAGCTGCATTTCTGGCCAGTGGGAAATCCCAGGCCCAGAGAATTCGGTTATGGTTGTTTTTCCTCCCATCCACTGCTCTGCAGCTCTTTGGCGGAGCTGGGATGGGACTGTACACGGTGCATTGCCCTGAGAAAGATGCAAAACCTGCTCTAATTGCAGCTGAACAGGACACACACATTTTTCTCCTCCCAGACTGCCAGAGGTGGTTGGAAATCGCTGTGTTTGAGGCTCAGCTTCTACATCAAGGGGCTAAATCCTTACGTGGGCATCTAAAGAGAAACCTGAATTTTCCAAAGCTTTTAGCACCAAGCAGTTCCCATGGACCCTCCTCAGTTCTCTCTCCTGTGTTAACTGGGACTGTTGGGCTTCCATCAAGGGCAGTGTGTTGTTTTGCTGAACTGGAGATGTATGTATTGCCTATGGAAGAAATATGATGCCAGTAATAGCCTATGGATTCATTAAGGGTTGTTGATGTTTATTTTCACACCGTATTAACCTCCCAGGAATGGTTGTTCCAGCCATTATATTGGCAGGAACTGGGAATAAATCTTAGGGAATACAGGGCTAATCTGCCATACCTGGGAGCCCACCAGCCACCCTCTCCAGCAGAGAGGAGATCCTTTGGTGCTGAATCACCAGGTAGGGCTTTCTCCTGTGGAGCTGCAGACTTGGGAAGCTCTCCCATGCCTCCTTTTCATGTGGAAATGAATGCTTGCCTCCAGTTCTGAATAGGAGGTTATTAGAGTTCCTATGCAAATTCCCAGGATGGGAATTTGTCTCTCTTTGATAATTGATATAATAATATATATTTTTAGTGGTCCAAAGTCCTTGAGCTCGAGCCTCATATACGTAATTTATGTTTATTTCTTGCTGTTATTAACTGTAATTTAGTCGTTGGCGCCTTTTATTGCCTTAGATTGAAGGGAGTGTCTCTCCCCATTGCCCCTCTATAAACAATGCCCTTTCAGGGTTCCTTCTCCTGCATCCTTGCCCAGACATTTCCTAGGCTGTCAAATACTGTCATTTTATTCCTTCCAGATCACTCACAGAACGTCTCCTGTTGCACACACAAATAAGGAACAAATGCAATCAGGAGGCATCAGCGTTTAGCATAACAAATAAAAGCCGATCTGTGCAGCTTTGCCTTAAACTATCTCTTAATATGTATTGTCAAAATGTCTGAGGATGTCTCTTGCTCATAAGCATTTAATTATTTGTGACAATTAAACTAATATTCAGAGCAGGGGGAAAAAAAAAAAGAGGGTATTAAATATTTTCTCTTGTCAAAAGCTAACAAAACGTCACCTGACACAGCAAACTCCTTGAATTTTGTGTTCCAAAAAGAACTTAGAGCTGAAAAAGCTGGAAAGAATTGCAGGGCCCCATTTCACAATGCTGGATTTTGAATGGAATTTGAGGAAACTGTAATTTTAAAACTAGACCAAAATTTAAAGGCACATCATTAAAGCATATATCAGTAATGAGCAGCTGAATACTTAATGATTAAAAAGGAGTTTCTATCAATTTTTAAATCTGTGCTGAAATTTATGGCCAAGGCCCCCTCTGACTGAATCAGTGACTCAGACCCGGGATTTGTAGCCTCGGCTGGTTGTTGTTTTACTTGTGCATGAGAAAAAAAACAGCTCAAATAAGACACTGCAAGTCATCAGTGTTTCCTGCATTCAGAATTATAGATTTATCACATTGCTTTTGTGTGATGAGCCCTCTAGTCGGATGGATTGTTCAAAGTGGAGTGGCAACATGGTGTGGATGGGGCAGAACACTGGTGCTCAGCCTGGCAGCCCTTGAGCGTGGCAATAGTTCAGCCAAGTGATAACCAAGAGGAATGAAAAATGAGGGAAGATCTTGAAAAGAATAGAAAAGCAGCAGGGCCCTGAATGCAATGATGTTTGGATGTGGGAGCACTGGATAGCCCTGGGCATGGCAACAATAACATCTGTGTTATGGGCCCAGCAGTTCCTATAGCCCAGATTGTTTGGAGTTTCCTGTTGAGAGGTTTGATTTCTGCTGGTTCTAATATTTCCATATCTGAGCTGCTCAAAGCAGCCATTTCCATTATTAAAATCTGTGTTTTCCTTCCTAAAATGTTCTTCCTGTAATTTAGGGTAGGATGGTATTTGGCAAAAAAATTAGGAGGCGTTCATCAGGGTTTATTTCAAAGCTGTGGGACCACTGAGCTTTCTGGCAGTGACGTGAAGGTTTTTCAGAGATATCTTCTGCTTTCCCTGAGAAAATCCACCCAAATTTGTCTGACTTATAAAGCCTAAAAGTTGCTGTTGCCAAAGAATTTTTAGAAGGTGACACAGCATTCTCCAACGTGCCATCTCCACCACGCATGCTCCCTTCTTGGTTTCTCTTTTTCAATTACATTCCCCTAAAAACTCTTTTAGCTGGGGATAAGTAGGACAATTGCTTTTCCTGCTGCAGGGGCAGCGATGGGGCTGAAAGGAAGGAGGAAAAGGTCTGTGTTGTGTGTTGGGAACAGGGAGAGCTGAACATGGACAAGGAGGAGCAGGGAGCATAAAATCATCGAATAGCCATGGAAAACAATGATAAAAATATATGTTTGACTGCTGAAACCTCTCAGTGTCCAACATTGCGTCCTCTAGACCAAGGGCTGGGTTGGAATCCGTGTGGTTCCACGTGTGCAGCTCCCAGTGTTCCCAGTTTTCCCAGTCCCGCACACGTCCTTTGCTTGTGGAGGGGATGGAAAGTGCTGGAAATCCAACGCCTCAGCTGCGGAACAGGCCCCACAGGGCTGCCAGTGTCTGGAGGGGATGGAAAGTGCTGGAAATCCAACGCCTCAGCTGAGGAACAGGCGGCCGATGGCTGAGGGGAGCGGCCGCCGTGAGGGGCCGCCATGTCAGGGCACCGCTGAGGCGGCACCTCCTTCGGGGGGGAAAAATGAGAAAAAAATCCCTTCACTTCTCCAGAGCTGTGCCCTCCATGTGTGTTAAACAGCAGTGCTGAGGTGCTGTCCCTGGGCATGGTGCAGGCAGCACGAAAAAACAAGGAAAAAAACCAAAAATAAACCCAAGGAGAAGGCGGATTCCCGGCTGGGAATGAGGAGAAGATGGTGGCTTTGAGGCGCCTCAGAGGGCGAGAGCCAGACGGGAGGACTGAGGAGCTCAGGCAGCACAAGCAGAGAGAAATGAAAGCCAAATAGAATTTACCTATAGAATATATGTATATCTAGAGATACAGAACGTGTTGGGAGGAGGGAGGGGGACACGGCAGGTGAGTCGGGGCGAACGGCCTGTGGACGTTACTGGCAGTTCAGTAATTGTGGGACAAAAGCAGCTCAGAGACAAGACAAAGACTCGTGCCAGGAGTTTCAACCACAGATATCTGTGCAGATAAAAAGGGCCTGTGAGCCTGGGAGCTGCTCTGCCACGACATGCCCATTGCATGGGGCTGATCCCTGTCACTGCCTGGGCACCTGCCCAGGGCCCCCAAGGCTCCATTTCACTCAGGGCAGGGGGGTGATTTTATTTCATTTATTTCATTTGCTGCCCCCGTGGGACGTTTTTCCTATAAATCTGATCTTCCCGTCTGAAAGTCAGTGACAAAACCTGAACCAGGTTGCCTTCAGGATATTGTAGGGTTTTGTGTCACCCTCCAGCATTTGTGTATTTGATAACTAAAATCCTGTGGATGTTGATTCAGAAAACAGTCACCCCTGCATTACTCTTTTGCTGTTTCTGTGAACTTATTACAGATCCTACAAAGTTGTGATTTTGGTTAAACAGAGGTAAATCACTTGGAGAAAGAGTTGCGAGGAGGCAGAGGAATGTTATGATGCCATCGACATCTGGGTTTCCACTTGTTTGGACCAGGGACCTTTTACCTTAATCATTCCCAAACGTGTCTGCTAAAATCCCTTCTTTTATTTTTTATCACCTATGAGGTCCAGCCAGGCAGGTTTTCAATTTCTGTTTGTGTGTTTGGGGAAAGAGCTGATATTTGTTGTTACACAGTCGTTTTTATATTTGCCCTCATTCCATTGTAATTGTTTGGAAACGTTTCGATTCAGTTTAACTCCACTATTTTCAATATACAGAGTATGTACAAGGGAGTGATCAGGAGTTTCTCCAAGGAAATAAGCATCTCTTAGCCATCATCCCACAACTGGGAAAGTTCTAATTCATGACATCTCTATAATTTAACCTAATAATATTTTTTTTTTTAACAGTGATGTAATGGGGAGAGTGACCTGGACTTTGTAAAAGTTCCCCTACTTACTGCAGATTCCCAAGGGCAGTGTAACATTCTAGACAGTGTTTTATATGCCCTGATTAAAATGTAACATATTTTTGCATTTCCTGTGCAGTGACCTGTTAGTGCTCATAGACAGAACACTTAAAGAACAGTTACAAGGAGACATTTCCAAATGTGCCTAATATGGGCGAGTTTTTGTAACGTTCTTATTTCATTGGAAATTGCAGCTACAGCAGGAACCATTCAGACAGTGCATTGATTTAACTTTTTAATCCACTGTTTTGCTACGTCAAGTAAAATAAATGTTTGTTTTTAGCTTCCATTTTTTCTTTTTTTTTTTTTTACATTGCTAAAACTCGTAACTACTTGCTTTAAGCTTGGGATTCTAAAGGGAGCTGCATTATCTGAGATTTAAGGCTGCCTTTTTGTAGCTGCTTTCTCACAACTCCCCCAAGAAAAAAAAAAAGACACAAAAGTACAACTTTAGCAAAAAGGGCTTTTATATCTCTATCAATTATAGAAACACCAGCTGCAGTAGATTACAAATGTTTTTGGCTGATTGTGATGTTGTGTGGGGAAAACTGTCACCGGGAGCTGGAGTCTGTTCTCCCCGGCAGCGGCGGGATGGAGCGGCAGTGGGCAGGAGCAGGATCCTGCTGGGCTCCTGCCAGGGTGTGCACTGCCAAAGCCGGCCCTGAGCTGGGGAAAGCCGGCGATGGCAGCACCGGTGCTGCTCCTGTGTCCCGGAGTGAGCCCCGAGCTGGAGGAGGAGCCACACGGACACAACCTGGGCCACAAACCCAGGGGAGGGTCACTCCGCTCGCTGCTGGCCCAAGGTATTTTGCTTCCTTGAAGGACAAAGTCGAGGGGAAAGCATCACACAACAAAACTTGTCTGAGCAGCCCAGGAAGGTAAAAGAGCTGGAAGTCATGGATAAAAGAAGTAGAGAACAATGTGAGATGGGCAGTGCAGCGTTTTTGGGGCTCTTTAGCTCAGGGAAAATGAGTATCCAAGTGGGTGCAGGTCATTCTTGCCCCACTGACCCCCTGGGGACCAGGGCTCTCAGCTGGTTGTGTCTTAGTTACTGTCTCATTTATCTTACTGTGCTCTGGGTCTCTCTGGGAGGACGTGGTTGGGCCCTGGTTTATTTTAACAAAGAGGCTCTGACATAGCAAAGTTCTGTGTATACTTTACAGCAAAAATGCAATTTTCTATTTTCATTTAATCCCAGGAATGTTGGCATTTTCCAGGCTGTCAAACAAATGAGTGCACTGGAGGACAGTTAGATGTGTCTGTCTAGTTCATCTATCTAATATCCCTCATTTCTAATGTGCCCATCACCACGGTGTCCAGGCAGAAAGAATCTGCCTTCATTCTGCTTGTTGTCTTTCCTGGCTGTGGTAACTTAATTGAGTCCTGAGAGCTTTCAGATTCATCTGCAAAAATAATAACACAAACATCATCAGAGTAATGATTCATATTTGTACTCTTACTCAGAACTTCCCTTTCTCTTCTGACTGTGTTTGGTTAGTGGATTACTGCTGGCTTATCTAGAGGACGTTATGTTTGAGAGGTGCATTCAATTGGAGTTTTACTTGAGTCATCAGTGACTCAAAACTTCATTTGGCTACTAAAGTGAATTCAGTCATGTCTTATAACTTCCTTCTGCTTCTCTCTGTACAAGCTGACTTCATTTGCTCAGCCACTCAGTTCAGCATCTGCTTTTGTTCTGTGACCCTTTGCCATATAAACTGTAGGTAAAGGTAATAAAAAGGAACAGCAACTATGGCTTCAAAAATTCTCTCTCCAGTCGAAAGCCCTGGTTTCTGTTACATTTAATTACTTCTCTCTCTGCCAATTAAGTCCAAATGCACTGTAGAGTTTAGTGAGTGGTTTTTCAGGAGCAGAGGCTGGAGCTCCCTGGCAAGAGGCAAGAGGAGATGAAATCCCTGGTGCTTTGCTGGGGATGATGTGCTGCAGTGACCTCGTGGTGCTGCCACCCAGAGCAGTCATTGTGTGGCATCAGGACAGGCCACAGTTAGTTTAAATCATGTCTGTGGGGCACATGGTGGCATCTGCACAGCTCTGTGCCACCTTCTGCCTCTGGAGAACGTGTCCCAAGGAGTAATCAGTGCCCAGAAGTCCATAAACTGTGGAGCTGGGGAGGCCGAGGAACTAGCGTGGTGCTCACTGAGGGGAAGAGTTCACTGGAAAATGCTGCAAATTCTCAGCTCTAATTGAATTTGATCTCAGCTGTACAGCTCCACACAGCCCCTTTTCTACTCCTCTCCTACTTGTGCTGAGAGTGGCTTTATAAACCTACCCCTCCAAGATCATTTCATTGAGAGGCAGAGTTCCCTACGTGACAGTGATTCCTAATCCCCTCTGGAGTGGCAGATCACACATTCCCAGCCCATGGCCTCAGTGGAACAGGAGTTCACACACACACACACACACACACTCAGACCAGAACTCTGGCTGTTCCCTTGGTCCTGCAGGGATGGAGGAGGAGATGGATTGCTCTGTGTAAGGTTTCATTTCATCTTCCCGCTGTTTGCAGTGGACAAAAGGATGGACATGATTACATTTCACAGGTTTTGCTGTGATTTAGAACAAAAATTATTAGCAGAGCTGGCTCAGCAAGGAATTTCTGATGTAATCTATACCAGTTAGAGGCGAGGGGTGTGGTAATAGGGAAAGAAAAAGGAGGGCCAAGTGTTTATCCCAGTTGACTGAGACAGAAAACAGGACTGGCAGGATGACAAACTGGCATAACCTTACAGTGGAAAGTGCAAGGATTCCAACAAAAGTTCCATCTCCAAGGTGAGGTTTTTAAAAGAGAGGACACTTCAGCACAGCTGAAGCAGACAGGGGTGAGATCCATATCATGGAGCTCCTGTTGGTGCTGGAGCAGTGTGTGTGTTAAAAAACTATTGCTTTAGGAGCTTCCTTTGAAGGTTTTGGGATGGGGTTGGTAGAAGAGACATGAAAAATACATCAGTTAGATACATGACCACTTAATTTCCTCTGCAACAGTACTGTAAAACATTTTTTCATCAGCTCTGTTAGGAACAGTGACAGATGAACCTCCAGCATTTCTGAGGTTTTCTGCAGCTCTGATATAAGTATTTCATACTCCTCTGAAGGTTTCAGGAAGCTGTATATAAATAGCAGAATTTCCCAGGCTCCTATTCCCACCTTCCCCATGATGCAGACGTTTTTCCTTATCCCTGTTTCCTCCGTGGGTGAGCTGTGGCACAGAGCTGTTTAATGACTCAGCAGAAGGGTCAGGAATGAAGCTCAGGCTTTCTGGCTCATCAGAACAGTCTCCAAGAGATGACATGGTCATCCTGGTCCTAAAGGTTTGGATACTTCCTGGGGCCTTGGGTAAACTGTATATTCACAGCATTAAAAAAACCCACGGAATTCCAGCCATTTCTTAGGAGATGCTGCTTTCTGCTACAGCCA
>VYZS01097533.1:22500-39669 GCA_013400695.1 Neodrepanis coruscans
TGTAAGATCCCCTGTGCTCTTTGCTTTTTCCCCCTGGAACTCTGAATTTTGCTATTCCTTTGAAAAATGGTGTTTCCTATTAGAACCGTACGAAGTGTCTCACCAGGAAATGCAAGAAAAGCCTTTTGTTGGACACAAATTTGAGATTTTTAAACCTCAAAATGTTGGAAAATATGAAAGAGCATGTGAGTAATTTGTTCTGCAGTGGTCCATCAAGTGAATTTCTAAAGGGCTAATGTGGAAAAAGGTGTGATAAATCTGTGCCTTGTGTTCAGGGCTGCTCTGAAGGGGGAGAGGAACAGGCTGTACTGCAGAAGTTCAAATGGAAAATTATTGCTTATGCAAGAGGGGTCTGTAATTACCAGGAAAATATGCAATCTTGTGAAAATAAATTGCAATAGATATATACATAGATCACAACATTTCTGCGGCATCAGCCACTTAAGTTCACATCTCCCAGTTTCATTTTGAATTTGAAGTTTGAATCAATCCAAAACTGCAAGGCCAAACTCTTTTGAAATTTCCAAGTTTCATCTGCTTTTGATACAAAACTCTCAACCATAAATTGACTTCACACTTTGTAATGAAACTCCAGACTCAGTGGATATTTGTGCTTTTTGTTGTATTGTAAAAGTTTGCCTTCCTGTATGAAAGTACTGCCTTTGCCCCCAAGGCTGAACTCCCATGAACCCAATTTAACAAATTTGCTTTAAATAACTTTGTCAGTATTCTCTGAGTGCTGCTCCAAAAGAAATTGTGTGGTGAGTAGCAGGCTCTGAATGCCCTGAAACAGAAGAATGCACATAAGCAGGAGGGCACAGACCTATTTGCTGTTGGCATTTGCAGGAAGAATCTGAACCCATGTGTGGCTCTTCCACCCTCAAAAATGCCTGGAACAGGCTGCCAGTCAAGCCCTTTTAATCTGCTTGTGTCACCCCAGTTTCCTTGGTGTTAAAGATGAGTTTCTGTTCCACTGGAACTGACCATCAGCTCCAGTCCTGTATCTTTGCAGTCATCTCCCCAAATTGCTCTTTTGGGCAAGAAATCCAATAACACACGTGGAAAATCAAGTGTGAACCAGCTCCTTCCCCAGGCTGTCTCCCTGAAATAACATCTCATGCAAATAATCTCATTAGTGCAAAGAGTTTGATCCTGACTTTCTCCCAGGAACTTCAGGTCCCATGGTGGAGCTGCTGTGGAATTCAGGAGGGTTTGACCAGCACAAACCCCACATCCCTGGGGGATTGTACCTCCTTTCAGGGTGTGTCCTGTGTGGGGAACTGTAGCCCTGGCTTTGGAGCCAGCCAGGAATTTGTCAAACATTTCCCAAGGTGGGGAGAAAAAAAAGAAAGGCAGATCTAATGATAAATAATAATGCACTGTCTCCAACATTAAAGGACATCATTGCCTCTCTTCTCTGTGGTGTAAATCAATGTAATGTGTGAATCCTTTAAAAGTAACATGGAATTTAAAATGGAAAATATGAGAAGCTGGTAGAATTACTGCTAAAATCATCCGTTTATTATCTAGGTGTGCTTAATAGCCTGCTAGCTGATGAAAAATCATTTGCTAACCCCCAGGAATGGTTCATTTTCCAACTCAATCATTCAGCCATGCCTTGGCCAGAGCTTTTAAAAAATACACCTTGTATTACTCCTTTTGTCAATGTCTGCAGATAATTTATAGCAGCAATAACTTCCATTAACACACCTACCAAGCAGCTCAGTTACAACAGGTAAGATTTGCAGGTGGACTGGAGAGGTTTTAATAGCAAACCAATTATCCACCAATGAGGCCAACGTTTTCAAGTGGCTTTTTGGTTGTCCAGGAGTTCATTCAGTTATATAGTAATTAATAGACTGAGCTGCTCCATGGCAATCAAGGTCCTGTCCATGGATTGGCAGCTTTGTTTCTTCTGTACATTAAGGCAAAACTTACATTGCTCTGGCAGGGCACTTACAACCCTTAATAGAGCAGCAGAAATGGGATCTTAACATAATTAGGCTCTGTTTCCCTCTTGCCTCATTAATAAAAATTTGGCATTTCTGCAATAGATTTTTTTCCCCAGCCCCTTCCAGTTGTTCACCCAGGAGCCAAGTGCTGCAGGGCTGCTCCTCTCAGGGTGTTCTAACCCACTTCCACCCCAGTCAGCCTCTCTCACCTCCTGTGCTGAGGTGGGACTTGCTGTGAAAAGAAACACCAGGTTTATTTTCTCTGTGTGCCTGCAGGGAGGTGTTCAGGGCAAAGCTTTGGCAAGGAGGGCACCCAACCCCTCCATCCTGCCCTGTGTCCTCTCCTCCACTCAGTGCTCCTGGGAACAGTGACCTGCAGGGACAGTGGCCCTGCGAAGAGAGGAAATTGGGTGGAGCTGCTGCTCTGCTCCCCCCTGTGCTCAGGTGAACGGCAGCACAGAGCAGTGCAGGGCACAGCAACATGTGTGCAGCACATCAGAGCACAGGGAAAACTTCTTGTGCTATCAATTAACCATTGGATTTGCTCAGCTGGGTGCTAAACAAATGAACCCTCTGTAGCTTAGATTTAAAGAGGGGAGGCACTCCAAGAATGCCCTTAGCAAAGAAACTGCCTTTTATAGATGTAAGGGCTCCTACATGGGGCTTTTACAGGATGTTACAGCTTGAAGTTTAACAAGATACTTTTAAATTCTGAATATTTTCTTTTGTTCCTTTGATACCAGAAGTCTTATTAGTGGGGAGAAAAAAAAAAAAGAGAAAAGAAAAATAGAAACCAAACCTTGAGCATCAGAAATCAGATCTAAGAAGGTATTTTTCTTACTTCTTTGGAGACATTCACATGTTTTATCACTTGAATCCAAGTCAAAGATGCTTTTGGAAACGCCTGGGATTTGTGCAGACCAGGGGATGTGTGTTCTGGCTGTTGGTGCTGCTGTCCCATGGGTTTGCTGGGAGGGGCTGTTGTGTTTAGTGGGTAAAGCCCCACATTGAATCCTGTGTGTGCTCAGAGGTTCAGGGATCACAGAAGGGTTTTTTTTTTCCAGTTTCTTTTGAAGATGATTAGATTTTTTGTAATTTGCATTTTTAGCCACTAAACAGTGATACATTATATTTAGAAAATGAGATGCTCTGAGTGTTAGCGAGATGTGACAGTGACAAATCTTATGAACGTTAATACTGAAACCCATCATAGTTCAAGTCCCACTTGCTGTATTAGAGCTCAGTCTAAGGTTGGGGAGGGGGGAATGTTCTACTTATCAACTTGTCACTGCTCAAATGCCATTTTTTTGCTCGATTTAAAAACAAGACGCAGTTGTAGGCTCTGTGTGTGGTGCTTGTGAAGCCTTGAGAAAAAAAAGTACAAAGGCAAAGTCCCGTCCCCAAAGGTCGCAGACAAGTCCCAGATTTGCAGCTTTTGCAGCGTGTCCTACATGAATCTGGGGAGTCTGTGCACAGGTACAGCCAGCACCTCATCAGGGCAAAAAGCACCCCCAGCTCCCTGAGATGGTGCCACTGGTGTTCAGGGTGTGTCAGGGATCACCACCCTGACAGGGCTTTGTCCCTCAGCTCTAACAGCTCCAGGCTGGAGATTGGCACCCAGGAAAGCAGATTGGCTTTAAGGATGTGTTGAAGCTGCTCAAGTGGGGAAAGGCCCTCTCTGGCTGTTTTCAACAGCGTCCTGAAATGAAAATCATAAATATAATGTGTAATAACATCTGCAATGCAGGTCAAGTAGGAGGTGTTTTCTGGTGTCTCCTGGGAGCTACTGCTTGTCCCTCCTGGACACTTGGTATCTGGTCATCCTGTTACTTCCTTTCCACTCAGGTTTTGGCCTGACACTTTCTCTGTAGTTCCCCTCTGATCAGTCCCTCAAGACCCTTTTTTCATTCCTATTTTATCCTGCCCAAAATGCAGGAAGTTTTTTTGGAGAAAGCACAGGAAAAAAAAAAACATAAATCTTTGTGCTAAAGACTTTATATCTGCAGACTGTGCAGCTTGGATGTGTCTCTCTGAGTATCCCTGCCAGGACTTACCTTGGCTCTGTGTTACTGGGGGAAAGAATCATCTTTTTTTAAAAAATATAATTCCCTTAGAACCATGCCAGCATATTGCCCACCAAACTCACTGATCAGTTGTTTTGAAAATAAAAACAAAATTAATATTTCTTTTGTGCTGCTTGGTTTGTACTTTTTTTTTTNTAAGATGGGCTCTGCCAGGGCAGGGCTGTATGTTAGAAATGCCTTGCACTGTGCTGGTTTTTGAGCTGCAATTTTGATGATAAAGTCATTACCAGCCATGAGACTGAAGCATCTCAGACCACCACGCAGCAGCAAATGCATTGAAACCTCTAACACAAGATTTCACAGATTTCCCCAACCAATGTATCTGGTCCTTATCCATTTTTAATGGTTTTTAGGCTTAGAAATTCCAGTCTAATTTGAGGCTTGCACTTTTGGGCATTAACATGGCTCCAAAGTGGAAACTAAAAGCCTCAGCTTTCCCAATGGCTTGGCACTGAGAAGGCACAGAAATACATGTTGTGTCCTGCTTTGGCAAAACCCCTGTGGCCAGGGAAGGCTCCATGTCCCAGGCCTTGGTTGCCCAGGGGGACTGGCAGTTGCCCTTGCTCTCTCCCAGCACTCCAAGGCTGGCCAGGACAAATATTCTGCAAACACTTCAGGAGGCTAGGCTTTAGCTCTGCTGGGGGCACTCACTTTTGGGGAGCAGGAGGATCTTCCACTGGGATGTTCTGGGTACCACGGGGGGCAAGATGTAAGAGCTGCACCCGGGTTGTGATTTGGCTCCCAGCACACAGGGAGTGATGGTGTGTTAGAGCAGGTGTTGCTGGAAAGAAATCTCCCCAAAGTCTCCTCCTCAGCAGGGAAAAATATTGAGGCCAACATTTCTGAGTCCTCCTCAGCAGAATTCAAAGTGTTCCTGTGTTTGGGTTGTGGTTCTCTGAAATCCAATGATTTTCTTAAATGCAGTGACAATTTATTGTCTTTTTCTACCTGGGAGCCCCCTAGAAGTCACTCTCTCAATCTGAAAGACCTGGACACACACACACACACGTGTGGCTGTGGATTTGTGCAGTGCACAGATCTGACACAGCATGAGGCAGCTTTTCTCTGCCTGTAGAGCTGAGGACATTCCTGCTTTGCTGTGTGCCCTGTCCACAGCACATTCCCAGCACTGAGGAGCCTTCACCTCCCTCCTGCTGCCTTACACACACGAGAGAGAGCTGAGATGAGTCATGGTCATGGAGCTGTGTTTATTAGCAGCATGTACTGAATCACCACACTGGATGCAAGGAAAGTATCAAATATATATATATATATATATACACATATGCATATGTGTGTGTGTGTGGACTCTTGTATTCTATTTGCAGTGATTAGAGCTGAACCATTACTGGCACTAAATTAGGCAGCAAACAGATCTAGGTCTGTTTCTTTTTTTTTTTTTTTTCTGCTCTGAGTAGTAATTCACATGACATCAAAGGAGTGGGTTTTTAAGAAACACTTTTGATTCTTAACTTGAATTTGTAACAATTTAAATGATTTACAAGGACAGAGGCATTTGATAAGGAATGACACAGAGTCTGAGCATTTATAGGAATACCAAACAGTTCTGATGGAACCTGGAGATTGGACTTTTTCCTATCAACGTTTCAGAACATTTAATTCCCCTTTTTAACTGCCTTCTTCTTGGGGTACATAAATATGCACCGTTAGCCCGGGTTCACCTTTGCCTGTCAGTAACAACTTGTTCTCTGTGTATTCCCCACTGATGTTTCTGTGGTCAGTCTCCAGTGTGCCAGGGTGCTTTGATACATTTGGCCATTTAATGAGAAGGAACAACTAAAAGAGCCTGAACTAGATCTCTGTGAAGGGGCAGGGCTGGAGCTGAACTGTGTCAGGGTGTCTTTGTGGGGCTCAGCATCCTCTCTGTGCCTCCTGGTCTGACAGGGCACTGATGGGCTCAGTGCCAGCCCTGAGCAAACCCCGAGTTCTCCTCCTGGTGCTCACGGAATCAGCAGCAGTTTGTGTGATCAGCTGGGGAATCTCAGCCTTCCCCAGCCCTGGCACCAAAGTGTGAAAAAGGAAAGGCAAACAAGGGGTTTGGTCCCAGTGATTTGCATTGAGGGATGGGATTAGTGGAGCTTTAACACCTGATTTATGATAAAAGAAGGAAATGACATTCTAGCACTAAAATCCCCCCAACTTTCATTGGCTCAATCTCAAGGGGCTTTTGTGTTTTTGCCTCCATTTTCATTTAAACTTTTCTGTGTATTAGTTCGTGGGAAGTTTGAGAGCTGTTTACCAGGTAATCTGATCAGCACCGTGACTCACCTACACTTAAAAAAAAAGAAAAGAAAACCAAAATGAGATGGAGAGGTGGGGACGAGCTTTCAATGCAAATATATTTAGATGAGTTGTGAAATTTCCCTCCAGAAAACAACTATTTGTTTTATATATGCACAAGAGAAAGACCTGTGTGTGCACATGGATCACTCGGTGTCTGTGCTTGCAGTGTCTGCTCTGGGGCTGGTGCCTTCGGGGGCTGAGCTGGGCTCTGAGGTGTCTGTGGGTTGTGGATGTCCAGGGAGGGAGGGGCAGCAGAGAGGAGAAGGACACACAACCGAGGAGAGAAAATCCAGCCGTGTATCCCCGTGGTCCCAAGTCTCCTCCATGGCTGGACATGTGATGTGAGGAGAAATACATTTGCTGTAGCAGAAGGTCCCTTCCTCGCCTGTGTTTTGATGTATCTACAGTGCTTTGTCTCCTTCCATGTTCATAAAACATTTTGCATTTGAAAATAGCAGCTTTCCCAATGCCATATGCTGAGAAATCTTAAGTACAGTCTTAAAAATCTTGAGTGGCTCAGGGACTTAATATTTTTTTTTAATAACACATATTGGATTCTTACAGTTTACTTTCTACTTTTAGAGCTGGTATGTTCTTGATTTCAGGCTTTTCCCTGTGACCATAAAAGCTGCATGCTTTCTTTTGGTTGTTTTTGTTTTAAATGAAATATGAGAGGCTCACAAAGCTACAGGACTGGAGGAAACAGGCTTTAAAGACAAGTACTAACTATCCTGAGACTAGTGATAAAATAAGGAGAATTGGCTCCACTGAAAAATGGCCCTGATTTCACACACAGCCCCTGCCCAGTTATACCCCTGATTTATGTGCAGCTCCCTGGGCTGTGCACACCCAAACCAGGGGAATTCTGTGGGCAAACGGCCAAGCAGGATTACCTGTGCAGTTATCAATCTTCCCAGTGCACACTTGGGATGCAAATTCTGTGTATTTGCACATTTGTCTCATAATAATTGGCCAAATATTTGTCCTCAGCAGCTCCTGTTGCCATATTGTCAAACTCCTTGCTGGGCTGCTCTGGCACTGCTGTTCCATCCACTTGTCATTTGGAGGGAACCACAGTGCAAACACTATAAAATACCGAGTTGGCACCTCCTCTTTTTCAGTTCCCAGTTACAGGTGTTCAACAGGAGAAGTCAGTGGGCACCCAGGAATTCGTGATCATGTCCAACTACCTCCTGTTGAGTGCTCAGAAAGAAAGGATTCAAGAATTGTTACTGATTTTCAGCCACCAATGCAGTGGTTCTTAGAGATGTGAAGAAGTGACTTTGGTGACCTAAATCCCCCCAGAATTCAACCTGAATATTTGGGTTTACATCAGAGTTTTCCTTCCTGATAAACCTGAGGACTCAAACCTATGATACCACAAACATAATTTTGCTGCTTGCAGCATCACACGAGTGTGTCTCTCTCTTTTAAACCAACAAGGAAATGGATTAAACATCTTCCTGTCTTAGTTAAACTTAAAGAATTATGGCCATGGAAGGACAAAGCTTGAGCTCAAGTCCTTCAAACCCCCATCTGGCAATTCTTAAGTTTCCTTTTTGCATGTGTAACTCCCAGATGCTGCAGTGTCTTCAGATTCCTGCCATACCTTCCAGAAGACGTACAATATCTGCAGCCATCGTGGGCCTGGAGATTGTATCTGTCAGGGCTGGCTGCACGTGCAGGGAAGATGAGGGGGAAATATGTGGCCAGCATGGGAACTGCATGAACAGGGAGTTCTGTGCCTGAACCCTTCAGAGGAGCCTGAAAGGAGTGTGGGAGCAGCCAACTGAAGGCTTGATGTGTTCGGGAAACTGCGTCTCCTGCCCCAGGAAAATCAGATGGCACCAGTCAATCCCCTGCCACTGGGTTTCTTTCACATTTTGTCTGAACTGGTTCTTCTTTGACAATGTCTTGTGCAGCTACAGAGATAATAAAATGACCTTGAGGCCACAGAGCAGGTCAGTGTCTGCTTGGGCTGTGTTTTAGCCACGTGTGTTTTGCTTTAGAGACAAAGTATTCCCAGATAAGCAAGTTAAAAAGGAAGCTGATATTTTGGGGGTTTTTTTAGTGAGTTTGTGGTGCTAAGGAGGGAAATGGGATCATTGTGTGAGCCCTCGGATCTTTCTGGATCTTCCAAGGGACATCCAGTTTCAGGATTTTGGCCACATGACATGACTTGGTCACCAGTTTAATACGACTTTGTCCTGAGGCCCCACCCCAACTGTGAGCACAAACTGTGGCAAATATGACAGCTGGTGACGTGTCGAGGGAGTGTTTGAAGTCTGGATAGGAGTCTTTTGTGCTTTGTTGCCTTTAACTTTTTAAATCATAAAAAAGTTCTTCTCCACATCCTATTGTTCCTGTCCGGATCTACCTTGCTGTGCAGGAGAGCCATTGTCTGCTCTGCAGCCTCTGAGCCGCTTCCCACTGGGCAGGAATTCACAGAATTCTCCCCATTTCCAACTTTCTGAGAGTTTTCAGAGGTGCAGCCCTTTGTCCTTTTTCCCTGTCTCTCTCGGTGTGTGATGCTGCAGCCTTTCATCCCCCTCCCTGCATCCCAGCCCTGCTCTGATCAGGGAGCAGGGGGATGTGTCCACACTGCCCGAGGTTGTGGCAGAGCAGGACTGGCTTCCTCCTGTCACACTCTGCCTCTTTTATTCCCTGGCAGAGCATAACTGACATCTGGGGCAATGCAGGGCACCACTGATCTCCTTTCATTGGATCTGCTCACGACTATTAACAGCCCAGACAGATCCACATTTCTGAAGACTAAATTAAACTCAATTTTCTGAGTCAGAAAAACATGTTTGTTTCTTAGTTACTGTATGATGTGCTTCCCTGTTGACTTGAAATGTATTCTGTAATCCCATGCATATGTGATTTCTTTCTTGGTACTCCAGAGTGCACTCTATAGATAACACTTTCACGGTATTTTAAATTCCTATATCTTGACTGTTTGCAGAGAAATGAATATGATTTAACCTTCTTTAGAGCAAGGATAAACTTTGAAATGAAAACTAACATATGGTCTGCGTGCTATTTTTATAACTTTCTTTTCTAATTTCCGAGCTGATTTGGAGAGCTGATTATTATTTGCCGAGTGCAGCAGGCTGGCAGGGACTGCTGCAGTGCTGCTGAGGATCGGCCCTCCCTCTGCCAAAGCTCCCTGTGCACAGGCAGAGCTGCCCAGGGAACACTTCCCTGTGCCCCCTGGAGTTGTGGCTGCAGCAGGAGCCGGGGTGTCTGTCACTGCTCCTCGCACTGAATCCACTCACACGTTGCCCCTGTTAAATACACTGCCTGTCACACCATGTTATATTTCTTCATGATCCACTGCATGTGCTGGGGGTTTCCTTGAGGAGATCCTTCCATGCTCTATCCAAGGAGACTTTTCCTCCTCCCTTCCCTTCTTCCCAGACAAGCCTTTTCTGGTTTCACTGTGTCCCAAGCCTGGAATTGTCCAGGAGGTCCCCAAATCCTTTAGCTGGCTTCCCTGAGCTAAAGGATCCATGAAACCTACTCATAAATCAACCCAAGGCTGGAATTCTGGTTGGAATTCTGGTAAGGATTCAGCTTCCTTCTCGGGGTTCTGCTAAGTGTAAAGAGTGAGAATCCAGAGATCCAAAGCAATAAAGGAACCTTCCACCTTGGAGGGGACAGTGGATCCTGTGCAGCTCTGGCCTGGCTGATCCATCAGGGAAGCAGGGCTGGAGATCTGTGCAAGTGCTGTCAAAACATGTGAGGAATCCATTTGCACATTACTATGGAAATTTTTTCTCAAACAAAAACTTCAAGTACAGATGTCTAAGTGTTACAGGCCCTGCTATTTCATCTTCTGTGTGATGTTGTCTCTATTCCCAGCAGACTCCGAGACTACACCTCAACTTCACTGCCTCTGCATACAAATATTTGCCTGAAATACACAGTACATTGTAAGGTCACTCACAACTCTGCCTGGAAAAATCAGACAAAAATCTGAACAAGTTTTCACAATTGAAATTAAGTAGGTCAAGAATCCATCTGGCTTGTCTGGTAATGTGCTCCTCACACTAATGAGATCTTGAGAGAAGAACCCCATGTGTGAGGTTGCCAAGGTGAGCAAACCTCCTCATTACCAACCCATGAGCAGCAGCAGCAGAGTCGGAGTTCTGTTTTATCTTTCCCCAACAATGCACTCTGCAAAGGCTTCACCCTGCCTACGAAACTTTCTGGGATAGGGAGAACTATTCACTTCTGTAATTAACTTCTCTGATGTCTTCCTTCATCTTAATGGGTGGGATGACCAGGCATAGATACTTTCTGTTCTTACCTTTCATTTGTATCTTCAAATAGATAAGAAAGATGTATTGAGTGATTAGAGAATGCAGGATATGATGTTTATCCCATGGCTGATTATTCCATAGGTGAGTTAAGACCTCATTAAGACTTTGGTGTCAGGTCTAGTGCTGACTTGCATGTTGGATAAAATCATTTCCCATGGAATAGAGGTTTTATGAATCATTAAGATATAAGACACTGTTACAAACCCTGCCATGGAATAGGGGTTATAGACAAACAGGAATACACAGTCATAAGGTTATATAATTATATATGTATGTGTGGGTATATATATAATGTTTAGTCTAGACATCAGGATAATTATGCACAATAAGATGTGACATCTGAGATTCATGTGTGTTATAAATCTTTTTTTCAAAAGGGAAATGGTTAAGTCTGGGAAAATATTAATTTTTCCCAACATTTCTCTGCCTCAGTGCATTTTTATATCTGAGCTCTGAAAGAAGACAAGGCAAAACATTTATTCTTGAGCCATTTTCTTTTAGTGTCCATCTTCTCACGGGGTCCAGGGGCCACCAGTTCACTCCGATTGCAGATGGAACCAACTCTTTTGTTGTCCTCTGGGCTGAAAACAGAGCTGGACAGCAGAGCCTGTTATTTATAATATCACTGTAGCTTTTCCTACTGGAACTTGTGGGCTTGCTTGGAGAGTCAGGACAGGACAGGACAAGACCAGAAACATTAAAGTTATCTCTCAAATATTCTTATTTGCAGCTGCTTTGGCTGCCAAAGGAAGGGCCAGATTTCAAAGCCTGCCCAGCTTTTCTAGGCCTGTGATTCGCAGGAGAATGTGAGTGGAATTAATGGGGGGTGGGACTTAAGCCATTTATTTGTCTTAAGAATTTAGTTGGGGGGGAAAGAAAACAGACATTTCAGTCTGTAATATGTGTTGTGAATTCAGCTGCAGAACTGAAGCTGCAGGAGCTGGGAAGGCCCAGCCAAGGCCAGGATGAGAATGTTGCTCCCAATAAAACCCTTCATGGTTAACAAATTGCAAGACATCTTCACCAATTGAGGCAGCACATTGCCTGCTCCCAACTGGGTTTTCTGCTTTGCTGCATTTAACTTGCTTTGACTGGTGTTGAAGGTTCAAACCAGTTGGGGCCCACAGAGTTTCTATAATTCAACATTGAACTGGTGGGGTGGGTTAGAACTGTTAAACATCCCCAACTTCAGGGTGTTCACTGAGCAGCGTGTTCATCTCATTTGGCATCTTCTTTTAAATACACCTCGGAAAAGGAGGGGTGCCAAGTGCCAGGGGTGACACAGGGACTGCAGGGAATGAGCAGAGGGCAGGAGATGTTGAGCTGCTCAAGGTTTGCATCTCTGCAAACAAGGCAGCAGAGATTCACATGCCATGTCAGCTCTCACAGACACCCAGCAAATTCTCCTGACAACAGTGCAGGAGAACCAAGTGCTTTGTTGTGCATCCTGCTGGAAATATTACAGACTGCAGAGCAAAGAAAACACACAGGGCCGGTCAATATTTTTCTTGAATTTACTCCTGGTGGTGGAAGCTCTGCCCAGAGTGTTCCATTTATGTTTGGAGCTCTGCACTCTGTCACTGTGCTGCTCTGTAAAGTAAATTTATGCCTGAGGAAGAATAAAAGGCTTTCCTTGGAGCACAAAGTGTGGCCAGGAAGGTCTGAGGGATCAACTGGTGTTTTTTGTTTTTTTTTTAATTTGATGTGCAAATCAGAAATAAATCAGTTCATTTCCAGGCTTTATTACACTTTTAAAAGTTTTTTTTTTAATCTATTGGAATTCTAAGTGAATTGCCACTTGCAGATGGAGGGTTAAAAGGAGTTTCAGTTGAAAAGTAGAAAAAAGCTGACTCAATAGAACTTAAGGGCCTTTTGGTTGTTTTTCTCCCATCACAACATTTGCAAACTCACCCCTCACCTCTGATAAATTATGACCTTGGATGTCATTTTTGGGTCAACAAACTGTGCTTGAAAAAATTCCTGTATCCCAATCCCTGTGGGATGGGAATTAAGGTCCTCCCCTGGTGTGGGAGAGGGGATTTGTTTCTCCAGGTGATTGTGGGCTCTTTTCTCTGAGGAATTCTGTGAATGTGTCAGGACAAGCCCAGGAGGGAGATCTCTGCACACTCCAAGTGCCCCAGACCTCCTGGAGCTCTTGGAGGGGAGTTTGTGGCTGATCCCTTCCCTTTCTGGCCATGGAAAGCCAGAGCTGAACTCCCAACTCCAGCTCCACTCAAGGGCTGGGAAAGATGCTCCAGGGAAGGGCAGAAGCCAATGCAAACACTCTGCCCTTGGTTCCTGGTGTTCTCCTGTCACCCTGTCCATCACCTCATTGAACACCTTTGCCAGGCAGCACAGAATTTGGCTCCTCTGCCCTGGGTCTGACTGAAGAGTGGAGCCAGACCATGGACTGGGTTTAGACTTTCTGGTTGCAGATTTCTGGCTTCTCCCCTGTCCTTAAACAAACATTTTCTGTTGACTTTTTAGAAAACTACACACATTGCAGGTGAGCTTTTCTGGCTACCAAGTTCCCCACTGCTGGCTCTGCTGCTTGGTCTGGGAGCTTTGGTAGGAAACTACAACTTCCAAGAAAGTAAGGAGGGAATTTCCCTCTCATTAATGGACAGGGCTAAATTTCACTGCTTGCCTTTCCATTCCTGCTTCCTGGGGACCAAAGAGGTGAAAATCCTGCTCTTACACTCAGGCCAAAGGGTCCTTTTCAGTGCAGGGGACATTCACCAGCTGATCAGGAGGAGGAAGAATGCAAAATGATACAAGAGGTGAAAAAATGTTGGTTAAAATGGTTGATCTTTTGAAAACTTTTGTATTCAACCCTACAGACATGAAATTTAGAGTAGGAAAATAACCTTTCCTAATGCCATGTTTTCAGGAAGGGATTTCTAAGCTGTGAGAATACACAATTTTTTCCCAGGACAAATGATAAATGCTTAGAACACTTAAGTGTGGCTGCTGGTGACACACCAGTGCTTTAAACTTTGGAATCTCTTTGGCTCCATTCAGCAGCTCATTAGCATTGGAGCAAATTTGTTCCACTTTTAAGGGCTGTTTTGGGAACGGCCTGACCCCCACGGATGCAGAGAATTCCAGATGCTAATGGCACCATTTATCAAGAGGGAGAGTTTTCCCAGAATGCAGAAACCTCTCCTACATGGGAGTTTCACTGTGCATCGATTCCAGAGCAATTCCCAGCTTTGGACAGAGGAAATGAGGAACTTCAGCAATGTAAACACCCTCAGAAAAGGCTCTTAGACCCCTGGAGGTGAAGTTCTTATTTCCACAAAATTTGGCTTCCACTCCAGCAGAGGGGGGTGACTTTGGGTACTTGGGAGTTGAATTATCTGTCTTTTGTTTTTCTCCTCTCTGAGACATCTGAGCCTCTTGTGCTCTATCAAAGCTTCTGAAAAATCAACAGAGATTATTTTGGGGGGAATCACTGAGAGCTTGAATTGCTTTGGCAGGAGGCATCTTTCTGTTTGCTGTTTGTTGGGTTGTGCTGCACAGGAAAGCTCATGTTGACTCATATTTGAGTGGGATTGAGCCCCTTTGCTTTCTGTTCTGATACCAGGACTCTTTCTTCTCTCATGTTTACAATGGCATTAAAAGTAAAAAACTGACCATGCAAAGAATAAAAAATAGTATTTTGAGTTTGATTACGCTGGAGCCAATATCAAATAAGTAACAAAAATATGGAAAGAATCAAGTGACTGAACATCCTCCCTATTTCCCAGCTTGCATTCTAATATTGTAACATCTCAGAATTGTCCTGTCTCCTTGACATTTGGAAGTGATCCCTGTGAAACCAGCTCAGTGTCTGGAGCAAACAGCAATGACCACATTGCTCCCATTCCCTGGACCCCAGACTTTTCATCTTTCCAGACTCTTGTATCTTGTCAGACCAAGCTGACACTTCAAAATGTAACAACTGCACTCCAAGAAAAAGAAAAAAAAAGTGTTGCATATTCCAGTTGTGGAGAGCAATTAAATATAGACTTAATTTTACCTTTATTCCCTGGGAGCAGCTCCAGGTTGTATTAGTCACAGTTTGACCAAAGGGCTGGAGCTGTTGCCCATGTTGCTGTGAGATCATGGGATCCTTTTCCTTTATTTTTTTGCCTGTTTTATTCCAAATACAGTTGGCTTCAGGTTCTCCTCTCCTATTATTTACAAGGCAAGAATTTTGGGCCCTAATGCTACAAATGTTCCTGCAGGTTTAACTACAAGCATATGAGCGCTCCCAAATTGAGGCCCTGGAACTCCTCACATCTTAAGCACAGAGGCTCCAACCCTGGAAATTCCTGTGCATATGCTTTTCTTTACCCCTTGGAGCAGCTCATTAATTTCAGCAGGACGACCCACAGTAGTAAAGTTAAAACATGGACATAAGTATTTGCAGGTTCAGGGCTGGAGTGACATTTCTCCTCCTCCAATGTTATTTTATCCCCACGCCTGGTCATTGTCAAAAAACGAATCTTGGAGTAATCAGGTCTCACAACTCCCCTCAAACCCCTTCCTGGAACTCATTGCCTGTTCTTTTCCCTGGCAAGGCCTGTGGACAGCAGCAGGGCTGTCCTAAATCAAACACCCTTCACAATCTGACAGGGATTGACAAGAGCCAAGAAAGGCTCAGCTGAAGCTTAACCCAAGCTCAATGTGCAGTTCTCTCTGCTCTGGTTTAGCTGGAGTTGCACCCCCTGCAGTTGCTCTCCACTTCATTAGATTTTTATTTTTTTTTAAATGATGGAAAATAAACTGGATGGGAATTATATAAATAAGAGAGGATTGAATTCCCAAATACTGGAATTTGTGTTCTTAACTGGCCACTGCACTCGGTAGCTCCTTGTGTTCTGCAACGTTTTTCTCCAAGTGGGCACATGAGGTTTGTAGGGGACAGTTAAGTGGTTTCACAGCTTTGGTACAAACCCCATCTGTGTTCCTGGGAGCTGTGCTGTGTAGGTGTGAGGAGCAGACGAGTTCACAGTCCTGGGCTAACGACTGGGAAATCCTTTTGCAGCCCCTTGGCAGGTCCCTGGGCAATTCCCTCCGCCCCAGGGAAGTGCAGAGGCCGTTCCTGCTGGGACATCATCCCCCAAACCCGCACAATTCCATCTGTTTCCTCACACAAGCAGCTGCACGGCAGCGAAGGCAAATTTGGGAAGAGCCAGAGGGGCAGCAGAGCCCGATGTGAAAGGCAGGAAATCCTGGCTGCTATTCCTGGCTCCTGCAGCCCCTGCTGAGCAGGACACTGGGCTTCTCCAGCCTGAACAATGCACCTGAAAACCAGCAGGGCTTCATTCCTCTTGGGAAAGGCTTGGGATCTGCTTTGGGAAGGTGTTTTCCCAGTGTGTCGCTCCTGGAGAAAAGCAGATGAAGAAAACAGTTGTAGCTCCTCTTGTAAACACAGAGCTCGGATGTTTTTCCAGGTTCCATCAGGAATGATTATGTCCTGAAATTACAGAGCTGCAGGAGCAAATCAAACACCATTTCTCTTGCAGAGAACTGGCCCTTCCCAGCAGCACAGGCAGAGATGTGCAGTTGCAGTGGCTCTGCAGTCAGGGACCTGCCTGAGTGCCTTCAAAATCAAACTCCAACAATCCCAGAACACCTTAATCCCCGAATCTAAACAACTGACATGGATTTTATATTCCTGCCTCTCACAAGTGGGAAGCACCAGTTGTTCTAAATGGAAACATAGCAAATGACTGTCTCTGAAACTCTGTCACTTGCTCCAAGCAAAGCTCAAACAAATGATGGCTTATCTGCATCATTTCAGATAAAATTTCGGGGGGGATTAACAGGGATGTTCTTTGTTCTCTAAACTTTAGAGCACTTAAGGAGAGGACCTGGCAACGTGGACAGAGTTTTATGATAAAAAAAATGTAATAACAGCTTTAGGAGAGGAAAGACAGATGCACATAAGCAAAGTTAGAATAAACTTGGAATTTCTGGAAATTTTATTAGTGAGTCTAAAGCCTTCTTGCCCTTGTGTAGATAAAGACATGAGTGTTTGAAAGGAAGAAGGAAATTTACCTTTATTTTGCATAAAAAAGTCTAAAACTTGTTTTTTTCTGCATGAGAAAAGATTAGTGCTCCTGTTTTCAGAAGCAGAATTTTTAAAATTTCAGTTCTGTTTTTCCCTCACACATAAAAGTGACCATCAGATTCCCTGACCAGAACATGTTTTCCCAAGCACTGCATTTTTTGGAAGTTATTGACTAAAATTGCTTCAGTGTTTTCAACTCTCCAGGCTGAGATTCCAGCTTTGGATCACAGCAAATCTGAATTCTTCACATTTGCCAGATTTTCACCTCCTAAAAGCGAGGAAGGAAGGAAAAGCAAAGAACAACAAAAAAGTCAAATAAATATTTATTATAAAGGGCTCAAATTTGTTTGCAGCTCGAAATGAATGAAGCTTCATTAAATTCAGGGGAGCCAGACCCACTCCCATTAGCAGCAAATAGGGGCCTTTTTCCTCTCTCCTCCTCA
>VYZS01097535.1:6667-30482 GCA_013400695.1 Neodrepanis coruscans
TTTTTCCCCCTTTCAGCACTAAATCTCTCCTCGGGCTAAAAGGGAGGGAGGGGGGTGCGCGGTTTTTGTAATCTTCCTGAGTTGTTCCCTTAGTCGAAACTGGGCAGAGGTTCACGGCCAAGGGGATCTTGAGAACACGTGCTCCCTTCTAACTACCCTGGAGTCTCTCAGCTGGGCTCAGAGGGAGAGAGAGACAAGCACTATCTCCAGAGCGTCCTCACCTCAAACGCGGGCCCTGGAAAAATTTAATTTGTTTGTCTGTTTTGCACTTTATTTGTCGGGTTTTGGTGTTTGCGCAAAATAAACTGTGATTTTTGTGTGTTTTCTTCATTTTTGGGGTGTGTTTGTGACTTCTCTCAGAGTCTCTGCTCCAAAATCACTGAATTTGTGGTAAAACCACCACAATGTCCTTTCATGCTTCAAGCATCCTATTGATTTTATGACTCTCACACGGAAAATTCCAAAGCAATAGTTCATTGTTAAGGTCTTATTCTAGGATCCTAATCATCCAGGTCTCTTCCAGGCCCTCAGTGATAGAACGAGAGGACACAGTCTTAGGCTGCATAAGGGGAGGTTTAGACTGAATATTAGGAAAAACTTTTCACAGAGAGAGTGATTTTTCATTGGAATGGCTGCTCAGGGAGGTGGTAAAGTCACTGTCCCTGGATGTGTTTAAGGAAAGTTTGGATAGCGTACTTAGTGACATGGTTTAAATGATGGGCTGGTGTTGGGTAGGTTGATAAGTTAGGTAATAGGTTGGACTTGATGATCTCTACGGTCTTTTCTAACCTTGTTGATTCTGTGTGCAATTCTATGTGTAATAATAATAATCATCAACAAAAATTCCAAATAATTTGAAAAAAAATACCTGCTGAAGGGCAAAATGGCAAAAACAATCCAAGAGGGCTTTTTTGAGTACACTGATAACCACTTCCTGACCAAGGACATCATAGAGCTGGTAAGAAAACTTGCTGTCCTGGACTACATACTTGCAAACAAGGGAAAACTAATCAGGGATGTGAAGGTTTGGTGTCAGCCTTTCCACAGTTACTATGAGCAGGTACAGTTCGGAACTCTGAGGGAAAGGAAAATAGGAAGAAAGGAAAAAGTGAAACGGGCAGACTCACAACCCTGGCCTCCATAACACATTTCAGCCTGTTCAGGTATCTGCTGCAAAAAATCCAAGGGGATATGGTCCTGGAATATTGCGTGGGATGATTGTCTTTCAAGCATTGTTTCCTCCAGATTCAAAAATGATCCATGCCAACAGACAGGAAGTCACGTAAACACGGCAGAAGACCTTCAAAGATAAACAAGGATCTCTTGTCAAAACTCAGACATAGAAGGAAGCATGTAGGAGGTCAATGAAAGATTAACTCACACAGGAATAATACAGAGATACTGAGTGTTCAGGTATGGGTCAGGAAAACCAAAACTCACCTGGTATAAAATCTGGCAAGTTATGTGAAGGGCAAGAACACCTTTGACAGATATATGCATCGGAAGCAAAGCAACGATGAAGGAAAATGTAGACTGGCAGCTGAATGACCCAGAATATTATTTCATACAAATTTATGGAAAAGGCCAAGGTACTCAACACTTTCTTCATATTGATTTTACTGTAAAAGTGACCTTTGGGAATCTTAGACTACTGAAGTTGATGGGAAACTATGGAGCAAAGACTTGTCTTCAGTATATGGAATCAAGTTAGGAAAGATTGGATGTGTACATCTGTTGTATTTCAACATCTTTCTTTGTGAATATAAGAGGAGGTACCTGCCTTTGAAACAAGATGAACAGCTTGATATTTTGATTGAACAATTGAACCCAGAAAAAGGAGAGAATCAACATGATTTTAATATCTAAAAATAAACAAGGCAGGTTCTAAATTTAGGAATTTAATGCAATTTCAGACACACTGAAGTACTTGAAATACCTGTACAGGGCTGGCAGACATGAAATGGACCTGTGGAAGATTCATGACCTTCTGAAGTAACAGCTGGAAGACCTGCTCTGAAAATACACTATGTACCTATATTTCACAACTGGAATTGGTCCCCTAGCCTACAACAATTGCTTCAACAATGACTTTTCTAAAGAATGATTCATATTTTAGAATAGAATTATTTTTTTTTCTCCATAGTTATACAGAAAAAAATGGATGACAAAATAATTTCTTGAATTTAGGTAAGATATTTTTAGGTAAAATAAGACATGTATATATATGATTATAAATATGTAAGATTATCCTCAGAATGAGGATGTTCAGCACCTACCATCTCTAGAAATTGCATGAGAAGACCTGACTTGTAGCTGAACGTGTATATTACATTACTCTTTCCAGGAAAATTTCACATTTCTCTAGCTTAAGTTTCTGTCAGTCACATATCAGAGAACTTTAGTCAGATTAGACTGTGAATAATCATGGGTCGAGCACAGAGGGTAATACTGAATGGGATAACATTAAACTGATGACCTGTCACAAGTGGGGTTCTGCAGGGCTCCATCTTAGGCCCAGTGCTCCTCAACATCTTCATAAATGACATGCACACGGGACTGGGAGGGATACTAAGCAAGTTTGCAGACAATACAAAACTGAGAGAACCTGTTGACTCCCTTGAAGACAGAAAGGCCCTGCAGAGAGATCTTGACAAATCAGAGGCCTGGGCAATCACCAACCATATAAAGTTCAACAAGAGAGCGTGGGGATTCTGCATTAGATGGGGTGACCCTGGGTGTATGTACAGACTGGAAAATGAGATGTTGGGAAGCAGTGCCATGAAAAGAGACCTGACAAGTTGAATATGAGTCAGCACTGCCCTGGCAGCCACGAGGGCCAACAAGTGTCCTGGGGGGCATCAGGCAAAATGTCACCAGCTGGCCAAGGGAGAGGATTGTCCCACTCTGCTCTGCACTGGTGTGGCCTCACCTTGAGTATTGTGTGCAGTTTTGGACACTGCAATAAGAGAAGAATATTAAGCTTTTAGAGAGCATCCAAAAAGAGGGCAGCAAATATGGTGAAGGTCCTTGAAGAGAAGCTGTATGAGGAGCAGCTGAGGTCTGTTCAGCCCAGAGAAGAGGAGACTGAGGGGAAATCTCATTGCAGTCTACAGCTTCCTTGTGAAGGCAAGAGGAGGGGCAGGTACTGATCTCTTCTCTGTGGTGACCAGCGACAGAGGGAATGTTTTGAAATTGTGTCAGAGGAGGTTTGGGTGGGATATTCAAAAAAGGTTCTTTACCCAGAGGGTGCTTGTGTGCTGGGGCAGCCTCCTCAGAGAAGTAGTCATAGCACCACACTTGCCAGAATTCAAGAAGCATTCAGATAATACTCTCAGGCTCATAGTGTAAGCTCCTGGGGATGGCCCTGAGCAAAGTCAGGAGTTGGACTCCATGATACGTGTGGGTCCCTTCAACAAGGGATATTCTGTGATTCTGTGGATTTTTATTCCACAGATTTATTGCAAGGTTGAACAGAACACTTTTCAATGTTATTATTTTTATTTATATTTTTTCTATTTTTCTTTGATTAAGAAGAATCTTAAAATTATATCCTGCCTCAATGAGCATTTAATTATACTGCAAACTTAGAAATGCCTCAACAGAAGGCATGAAAGAACTGCTACTCTTTACCTTGGATCTAAGTCCTATTTTTAAGAAATACTTGAGTTTGTACATTACTTGGAAGATGCCAGATAGAGATTAAGTTATGAGTAGTTTGGAAGAGTGTAATGTAAAAATAATTTGTTAATTTTATAGCACTAGGTAAATCTTATGAAATGGAGTTTGCCAGTTGGAAATGATAAGTTCTAATCAAATTGGTAGCTGTGCAATTCATGTCAGCATAACCAATATTGTGTACCTTTAACATTTAAAATTGAAATGATTTTTGAAGAAGCCTTCTAAGCACAAATGGAGCAGGGAATATCATTATAAGTGAGTTTCCTAAATACTTAATTTTGCTCAAGGTTTCGTATGGTTAAGAGATATAACTGTGTTCTGTGGTGAAATGCTTTCTTGTTAAAACTACACAAGTGTTTTCCCCCCCACCCCCACCCCCAGAAAAGAAAAAAAATAAAAGAAAGGAAAGGAAAAGGAAAGGGAAGGGAAGGGAAGGGAAGGGAAGGGAAGGGAAGGAAAGGAAAACTCTTATTTCTCATTTAGTTACTTTAGTGAATTGTATGCTACCTGGTATTCAAAGAAAAATAGCTCTGTATCCTGTTTCCTAACAGAGAATCACAAAATGATTAATCTGTTCCTCTTTTCCACTGGTTTGCCTAGTTTATTTGTTTGACTATTCTACTGAAAAGAAATTGATCTGAAGACTGAGTGTTTACATGTAGTCATCCTGTCCTTACAAAATGACTTACATCCCAATAGGACAGATCAGGACAGGACAGGACATGACATGACAGGACAGGACTCAACTAAATTTAGACTTCTATAATGTACATCCCTATATTCAGGCTAGGTCCCCCAGGCTCCTGTTGTCCTGACTGAAGAGAAATAAGCTCTTTAAAATAAAATTCACCTCATCCTAAAAGTAGGCCGGATATATTGTTCCTTAGAAGTACCCATTTGCCTTCATCAATTATGAAGGAAGCCTAAGTGTTTAATTCAGATAATCACATTTAGGCTATAGGTATCTGATGGTTGGTTCAGTTACCCAGACATAGATGTCTTATAACATTTAAGGTGCCCTAACTTGTCCAAGGACACATGCATAAGACTGGAAATTATAACACAAGGCTCATGAGAAAAGCCAGACGTTCTAATGTGGGAGGTGGAAGCCTGGTAGGGTTTGTTAAGAAACATCCCATGAGCTTCTTAGGGGTTTTAAGTTCCAGATTAGTTGCCTGCATTTAATACTTATTGTATATTTTGGGTAACTACTGCACTAAAACTAGTTTACTTAAGTACAATGTATCAACTCTACTGTTTTTTTACTCTTTGAAGACTGTATAAACTATGTAAACAATAACAGAGGTTAAAAATTCTGGCTAATTACACTTAAACATCTAAATTCACATGATGGCAATGGTTAAATTTACTTAACCCTCAAAGTGTGATAAAATTGCAAGAGCATTGATTGCAAATATTATAGAATTATGCGATGGTGGGTTGGAGAAAACGTTATAGATTGTCTAGTTCCAGTCTCTCTGCCATGGGAAAGTACACCTTCCGCTAGACCAGTTTGCTCAGCCCCCGATTCAGCCTGGCCTTGAACATCTTCAAGAATGGAGCATCCACAACTTTTCTGGGCACCTTTTGCAGTGCCTCACCACCCTTGCAGAAAAGAATTTATTCCTGCTAATTTCTAATCTAAGCCTACTCTCTTTTAGCTTAAAACCAATCCCCCTTACTCTATCACTATATGCCCTTGTCACAAGGCCCTCTCCAGCTTTCTCTGACTATATCAAGGTTATTTAAATCCATATATCTACCTTGTATATGTTTCAAATTTAGATAAATAAACATTATCCAAAATATCTCTGGAAAATTCCAGGAAGCTTTAAGCAGGTAGTTCATTATTCACACATTTACATGCTAGAACAGTAGATGCAAATTCTTAGATTCCACTTCCAAATTAGAATCTCTTTAAGAAAAGTAGTGAAGATATGACCCAGCTAATACATAAACTCTGAAAAATCACCTTTACTAACCAGTGACAGACAGGCAATTAAGAAAAGGACAAATATAGGTGATGAGAAGAAAGTAGGTCACTAGACTGAGCACTGGAAACTATATCAAGAATTATTTAATTAGCTAAGTAAACATACTTAACTAATCAGGCTTTTAATAGAGTTTAAATATCCTTCTTGCAACCTTCTGCCTTCTTCTCAGTCCTTGTTCCAGTTCTTTCATTGCTTTTTTAAATTCATTTTCTTTTTTTATTCACTGTTCCTCCTTACTTTACTACTATTTTCTCCTTGTTTTACTATTCTCTTCCCTTATCTTGCTGCTGGAAGCTCCTATATAACTCTACATTTCACATTGTTTATTTTTATAGTGCACTTGGTTTCAGTCTTATTCTCAAAAATTTTAAATTTCTTTTTATTCTAGCTTCACAATAAGGACTTTCATTTCTCTTTCTTCTTTGCTTCTTGCGACTCTGGAAAATCCATTTAATTATTTCTTTCAAATGTTTTTCCTTTTATTCCTGAAATCTTCCTGAGTTAATTTAATTCATTCTTTAGTAATACTTCATTTTAATTATCTCAATTTAATAATCTGATTTTTAAAATCCGATTTTAATTATTTAACAGATTATAGTGTTTGATGTAACTAAGCAAAGCCTTCTAAGAAAAAGCACCTGAGAATCTGGGTCTAAACTATATCTTTATTATCAAAATACAGTTCTTTCTTTGTTATACTGTTTTTGTCATATTCTCTCTCTATTGGTAAATGATAACACACTTATGTGTACATTTCTGAGGTTTCTTTTTGAAGATAAGAATAAATAATAGTTAGTCTTCAGTTGTCCTGATCTGGCAAGTTATTGTTTCCTTATTTATTTCTAATAAAGCAATATTTATTGTAGTTTACTTTCTGTTACACGCACATATACATTTAAGTAAAATAATTTCTCCATTTAAATAAAGCCCTGTCAGTAGCAGGCCAGAAATCTAAAACTAATAAAATACTATGTGATTTTAAACATAAGCAGCATCTTCTCTGATGAGAACACCATTTTTAACCTCTCTGAAATATTTTTTATTTCTATGAAAACAATAGTCTCAGAAGAATACTAAATGCTGGGAAAATATTACAATACAAAATAAATCTACTTTTGCAGTTAAGAATGCAAGGAAAATAACAGAAAAAAAAGCTTCTTAAATTACAATGAAATTCACAGACTTAAATGAATAGCTTGACAACCGTATTATCTCTTGTGGGCCAAATTGTGTTCAAAGCTATGCTAAAATCAATTTGAGTTAATCCCAAATGAGTTCAGCAAAGTAACTGCATTAAAAAATTGAACAAAACAAAATAAAACCATCATACTTGTTTGAATTATTAATGAATTTCTTTTAACCATAATATATTGTAATAAGTTTCTCCCAAAACTTCACACGCATAACTTTGGTTTGTTTTATTTTGTTTTCCGAAATCGTAAGAAAGACTGGATTCCCTGTCTTGACTTATATTTGAAGACTTTCAGGATTTAAGATATTGCCTCTATTGCAGCCTTTCTGTTCTTTTTTCAACTGCTTGAAAACAAACACCAAAAAACAAATCCAGGGTGCATATATATAGAAAGAAGTATAGTTTTTCAGTTTTTAAAAAAGTCTTAAAAATAGTCAAAATTTTCTGTTTCTCATTAAAAACTAATTCAAAAGTTTGTCTTTGTTCTTACCTTTTTAGACACTGTGCTTTTACTGAAACTGTATGACCAGGCATTTTTAATTATAGAAAGTTTTATAGAGAATGTATTCTCTACCAAGAGTAGAGATAGGCCAGAGAAGCATTATCCAGTCTCAAACACAGATTAATTGGCTTGAGTGTGCCTTAAGTCTTAGGAAAAAAATATCACAATATTTCCCAGGAATAACTTCCCAGTTTCAGTGGTTTCTTTAGGCCTTCACTTAGTAGAAGTGACGTATGGAAGTATAATGGTCTCAGCTATTTTTAATTGTTGATTGTACTAATATCTAAATCTAAGTCAGTTACAATAAGAATCTTTTAAAATCAAGAGACAAATAAGCACTTTTTAGTGTGATGCCTCTTAAGATTACTACCATAGGAAAAAGTTAATTTCACTCTAAATCTAGACATATGCAGTTGGCCAGACAAATCCCATACAAGAATATTTGATGAATTTCTTTTCAGTTAATATATTAAAACTTTTTTTCCTTTTTTTTTTTTTTAACTTGGATTTTAGCATCTGTTATCTAAAAATCCAGTAAATAATGTTCCTGAACTTTTCTTTAGATCCATTTAACAGCTATGTTTTGAAGATGAAGTAGTCAAAATTGCTGACTTAAAAGATTCTAAATTACTGAACTGAGTTCTGCAAGATATTTATACAAAAAGTAATAAACCTTTAGAAAATTCCTAATAACTAAGATACCAGCACTGAACATGGAGATATATCAGTATCAGTTTAGGAATTCCAGTGTAAATCTTATTTGTCCTGTATATTGAAAAATGTACAAATGCTTGCTTGTCATATTGTCAGATATCAGACTATTTGAATAACTCTGTGTCAGAGTCTGAACTCATAAGATTAAAAAAATAAAATGTGGGTTTGTAATAATAAATGTTTATTTAAAAATAAACTTTCCCACAAGCAAGATGACGGATTGATGAAATTTGAAGACAATATACCTACTTTAAGTCTGATAGATATAAATATGTGTCTTAGAACCTCTTATATGCAGTTTTTTATGTATCAAAACAAAAAGTCAGTTATACTTATTTTTATTCTCTTGACAATTTCTGCAATGAAGGTAGATGTTAATTTTTGAAATCATTACAATGTAAGTTTTTAAAAAATTAGTTTCTGAGAAGTCTAGATCATCCGCATATCTGAACAGCTTATTATTTCTAGTTATTATTTCCACTTAGTTTTTATGTTTAACCCAAACAACCATTGCATTTGATACACTTGAGTTAGGAAAATTGGTTGTTTCTATAGGTACTATGATTTCTGAGTGATAATCTGTAAGAAATACTGTGTTCTCATTTTATACCAAAGGGATTGTTTTAATGCAAGTGTAGTCATGTAGGACAGTGTATCAGCAGGAAATGTGTTACAATGCATAGGATCAATTTTATAAACAAACAAACAAAACAACCCAAAATCAAAGAGAAAAAAAAAGCCAATAAGCTTAAAACATGCCTTTATTTAATTTTGTGATAAAGATGAGCATCCAGGAGACCAAACATCAACATATGAAACATATCTATTCATTCATCTGTCCACATATGTATATATGTGGCGGTGGGGGCTTCAAAATCCAAAGGGAAACATTTCATTTGTTAATAAATGCCCATATATCTCAGGTTTCAAAAAATGAACATTATGGAAAACACAAACTCTCAAGTATAAACTGTAATATGATGTTTGCAGGAAAAGAAGCCTTTTCAAATATTCCTACACTGATAGGAACTGTAAACTGTCATTTTAGTTAACCTGTCCCGTGATGGTTTTTTAGCCTTTAGCATGATTTTCATAGCTCTGCAGCAGTGTTAACTTAAAGAAAAAACTGATTCTGATTTTAACCTTGGTACACAACTGCAATATAAATATTAAGGGCTCTAGTCAACATGAAGGAGTAGGACAAAAACCCTCAAGGATTCCTACTTCATTCAGATATCCAGAGGCTTTGTACTTCAAAATTCACAGTGCAGAAGAGAGCAGAAAAATCTAATGCAGGTGTTCTACTCTGAAGAATGGGGAAGAAGTGGATTTCTCTTGCTTGCAAAAGAAGAAATGTTTTCTCCTTTTCAGGCTTTCAGGAAACAGGAAAATTTTGAAAGACAATGCAGCTGTTATTACAGATAATTCTCAGATTATTCCTTTCTGCATGGGGGAACCCACTGAAAGCACTTTCCTTCCAAAGCCTTCTAAAGTTATATTTTTCAATATTACTAATATTCTGAGGACAAATCTCTCCAAGATGGTGGTTGATCATAAAAGCACAACTTATCCCAATAAGATAACAATACAGAAAGCATAGTATCATTCTCATATATTAGTTTTTTCTCTCCCTTTTCTCTTTCAGAATATTTTTTTAAAATATAACCAGAAAGTATTGAGAGATCAAAAAATTTTAATCTGTTGTTCTTATATTTCCAAGCTTAGTTTATTTTCACTCTACTTTTCTGCAAAAGTCCAATGATATAAAAAATAAATAAAATAAAANTTCCACTGCAAGATAAGTAAAGCAATACATGGATTGAGTCCCAGGCATTTGCAGGTAGTTGTTATGGCTTGAGCACCTAGGAAATACCTTGTGATGTGGCGGTGGGGGGGGGGGGATGTTGAATCCCTTTTTCACTTGTTTCTGTTTCTTCTTTCCTCTCACTTCTTGGAACCTTGGCCCCATCCCACGAAGCTCAAGCCGCTTTTGCCCAGCGGCTGAAGGCGCGTTCCTGCTCTCACTGCTTGCCGGATTCAGTGCCCGAGGTGGGGAGGGGAACGCACTGTTTTGTGGGAATCCTAGGCCACGTATGCAGTGTGGAGGCTGACATGTTGATGATGCAACCAGCGGAAGGAATCGGGCAGGCAGCTTGGAGCCATTTGGGATTGGAGAGATGGGAAGGCACAAGGTGGGACTGTGGGGTTTTTAAAAAGTTACTTTCAGTTTATAGGGGTCTTCTCTACTGCCGCTGATTCCAGTGAGAACTGTTTCACTGTATTGGGGATATGATCCAGGGTCCTTCAGCGGAAATCTCTCTCCGCTTTTCTCATCTGGACTAAGGATGGACTCCTACCACACTTTTCTCTGTTCCGGCATCTCCAAGGCAACAACAGGACCTCCGTACCTCGTTTCTGTGGCAGAAGCCATTTATTTTCACTGAGTCATGGGTTTTTTTTTTTCAATAATTGTTTTGGGTTTGGGGGAGGGAGTCCCTTTTTTCTTTTACACTGGTCAAGGGGGATCTGGGCTAATTCGGTTTGGTTTTCCCGGGTCATGTGTTTGGGTGGCATGGGTTTTGGGATCTGGGGTGACTGGGAGGAGGTCCAGGCTGCTTTTGATTTTGGTTTTCTTGGGTCATGTATTGGGAAGTGGGGAGCTGGTACCTACTATATGCCATATTTCTTAGTTTTTCTGTTTAAAATTTAATAAATTTTGTTGCATTTCCCTCTAACGAGTTCTTGTCCAAATTTGTCGTTAATTAACCCTTTTTTGCTGTCTCAAACTGATACAGTAGTCATGGCATTTGATAACACAAAAGAAAATTAATTAATAATATATACCTGATATTTTGTTGTTGTGTTATTTAACTTCATTAGGCTTCATTAACAAGGTGTCTAAAAAGACAAATCTCTCATTGTGTTTCCCTGTAGTGTGCCATTTCTGGAATAAATATGAGCTACTTACTAGAACAAGGAAAAAATTTGTAATTCTCATACAAATGTGTGGTTTGATTTTTTTTCTTTTTAATAGTTGATAAAGGAATTAGTTTAACTTTTCAATATTAAGTTAAACGTTACTGTTTGAATTTCTGTTAGAAAAGTGAAAAATGTTAAGTTTGAGTGACTTTATTTTTCTAAGAGATAAGGGTTCATTTCTTACTGCATACCCGAATAATGACATTTTGTATGTAAGTATACATTTGAATGTTATGAATGATACGATAATAATGTTCCTCTATTTCTGAGAAGAAGAAAGAGATGTTTAGAATATTGACTTATTTTAGTCTTGGTTAGGATAAGTGTGTAATAAATTATTTCTGTTAATATGTTTAAGTTATTTTAAGTGATAATCCTTGTAAACAATTATAGTATAAAGGATGGACTTAAAAATCTCTGCATCTTGAGAATATACTTAAGGTGCCTGCTACACTGGCAGTTTATAAATTCAAAAGACTTTCAGATCAAATAAAACTACTGCATGACTATTGTACATAGTAACCTAATACAGCATTGCGTTACTATTTTTATCTTATGAAAAGATATATTCTCTTGAATAACTGAGTGGTTTTACCTCTTGCTGCTCCTGATTTCTCTGAAGACATACATGGAAAAACCTCAGCAGATTAAGATGCAAAGCAACATAGTGGTGCCACTTTTCTAAATATCTCTTTCCCTAGCTTTCATTTTGCTTCCTAAAATTTAATCTTGACTGCCAGGTATGGCTGATATGCTTTTCTTTGATTTGAATTTTATAAGTAAACCAGTTTTCCTGTGCACAAATTTCTCATTTGATATTATCCACGATCAAAGGCAAATAAACAAATTCCAAAGCATTAGAAATATTTTATAGCTTCACCCAGTGAAGTACTGAAAGAGATGTACTCCCTACTTGTGTTCTGTCATCCAGCCAAGGGCATTCTGAAATTCATCGTACAATCTGGGTGTATTGCATCTCCATTTTCTGCATTTATATCAAACCTCAGAGACGATAGTGTAGCTTTGGTAAATTCAGCCTGGTACATACGTATTTTCCCAATAAATTTAGTGGAATGTTAAGAAAGATTTCCTGCCACTGTTGTTGAAACATAATATACAATATGCTTCATAGAAGTAAATAGAAGAAAATGTGGGAGGTTTTTTTGCTGGGTTTTTTTGANGTTTAGTATATCTGAGAAAATCAAACAAATTTGACAAATACCTTATTTAATCTTTTCAGTGATTTTTGGACACAGAAATTTAGTACAAGAGATGGGTTGCTTTGGGTTATCCAGTCAGAATTCTGTGAAATGTGGTCTTGTAAATTGAAGAGAGGACTTGAAAGGACTAAAATGATATTGTGATCATGAAAAATATATAAAGTTCATGTAATTTTGCAATGGTTGCCTTTTTTTTTTTTTTTAATTTTCATTTAGGGAGGTATATTGCTCCTTTGATATTTTAATTATTTCTGGAATATCACCTTGCATTGAAAGGACAGATTTTTAAAGTTTCTAATTTGAAAAGTACTTGAAGATTAAAAATTAGCTATCAAGTGGCCGGCAGAACTTAGAATACAGAAAGAAAATACACCACACCATGTATTTACATATCTCAACACAATCTAGTAACATCTCATTTGTTATATTTTTTTTTTATTGTGATATGTGTGAACAAATAGCAGAGATAAACTTCAAAATGAGCACTATCTAAATTTGGAGACAATAAAAAGCATTATTTTGTGCAAGGACCTTGTTTCATTACTTAGACTCTAATGAACTGTTAAAGCATTTTGGACTTGGTTGGCTGCCAAGGTCAAAGCATCATCAAGGTAGTTTAGCTCAGGAAGCATAGAATGTGTTAGAAAGGTTGTGTCAGCCTGACATTAAAGGAACACGTTCTTAAAGAGAAGTGCCTCAAATCTCAAATTATGACTTAATTACATATTACTTTTTAAAGAAAAAAAAATAATAGGTCTGAGAACCACCCCTTCAATTCAGTTTCCAGAAACATAGGAAAGGGAAAGTGCAAGTGCAGTCAACAGTACTAACAGGATTGAACAACTTTTCAGAAGAAGATGATCACATATGAAATCCTACATATGGGGACTGCCACACATGGATCAGTCAGGTTGATTCTTAGAAAATACAAAGTCGTTGAGAAAAAAAAAACAACAAAACAAAACAAAACAATAAAAAGAAAAAAAAATCACCTGTTGGTTACATTCTCCACAAAGTAGAGACTCTCATAATCCACTCCCCACCCTTCCTCCCCACCTCTTGCACAGAAACAACCACCATCTCTCTGTGCTGCTTGAATTCCATAAGCATATTCTGCTGCGAGATGCTCCAGAAAACACAGAGGAGAATCTGAGCATGTGTCTAGTTATATAACGCTGGGTCATAAAAGATATGTAGCTTCATATCTGTTCTTCTGTATTATTCTGTAATAATTTTGACAGTGTTGTTTTCAGTGATGATATATCAGTTTTTATTTGGTGCATGGAAACATACAGGAAGGATTTTACAAACACTTCTCTACTTTTATAAGAAGTATACATGAGTCAATATATCATTGAGTCTTTCTGTCCCTGACTGAGGAGTGTTACTTGGTCTCCAAGTTGAGTATGTTAGCTATTTGAATACTGACAGATCTTCAGATGTCATGGTGATGAAGACAACATAAAAGATGAATTGCTGTTACAAGCTGAATACATTGATTAGTAATGTGATTTGTGGTGGAAACCAGCATACCATTGTATATTCCCTTTAACTGAGCTTTTTATTTTATGCTTGCATATATATATGCATATATATATGCAATACATTACTTAGCTTTTTCAAAAGGCTTGCATTTGATTTCATGTAATTTCATGAAGAATACATTTCAATTAATTTTTCAGGTATTATTAGATAACAAATTTCCTCTGACTGTGATGGTAGCTTTGTCATGTAACTCAGGTATGCACCTTTACGTAAATATTGAGTCCATTCCCATCTGAGGACCCCAATTCAGTTCTAAATACAGTCCATACCTACAGAGCACTATTGTAGACATTCTCACAAGAGCATAATAACTACAGATTGACTGAGAAATTTATCTATGGAGATAGCTGCCACTTTTTCTCAGTACATGAATAGCATAATATGTAAAGGAAGCACCTGGTCTTGGGCTTATAAATCAGAATTTCTTTCTTTGTGGTCCCATGCTTTATTTATCTTCACCTTCCACCTTATCTGAACTACAGTGGTAAGTCCAGCTCCCTAACAGTGTGCTTGTTCATGTTCTCCCTGTTCCTCTTCGGAAAACAGAAGGATTTCTTGTCCTTTAGATTCTCATCCTTTCAGGAGTTTTATATGGAGTTTTGTCTGCATGGCTGAAAAGTCTGAGACTGCGCTTGCAAACGAATACCTACCCTAACAGTATTGAGTCTGAATAAACGTGGCAGAGAAACTGAGCCTTTTATAATGACTTTTGAAAGGCAAAGTTTAGAGTTCACTGATTTTTTCCATAGCATATAGGTTTGAAAATTTATAACTCCATAAAATTTATCAATTCAATTAAAGTCTCTGCACTTAAATATTTCCGATGAAAAAACTAGTGGACTTTTCTCTTTTTTCTTTTTTTTTATTAGTTTGTGTGTGTGTGTGCGCGCGCGCGCATGCATATGTGTGTGTGTGTGTGTGTAAAAATTACTCAGATGCCTGATCAGAGGAATAATTTCCTTTAATTATATTCACATTGAATAGAATGACATTTTTGCTAAGTCCCACAGAACAAATAAGACCTTGACCTTTAGTTAATAATTCATATATATACAACAACAGTTTTGGTGAAAAAAAAAAATCAATATACAAAAGAACAAAAATACCATAGTTATGTATTTTCCTTTTATTTCCTCATAATTACTGTGTAAAAACATGTGCTTTATTTCAGAGACAAGTAGTATGCATTCTTTTATGTAATTAACCCCTTTTTTAAAACCTATGTGTTAGATGTCAATGCTATTGATTTAGATTTCTTTGACAGTGATATTTCAAATACTTAAGTATTCAAATTGCAAAATGGTAATAATATTGAGAATATTAAAAAGGAAGAATAGCCAGAGCTATTCTATATATCATAACTGGTTTTGTTACTTTTGTTATTTCAAGGGAGAAAATGAAGTATTCATTTGGTTTAAAATTAAAATTACTATTTACTACTTTGAATTTACTTTGTAGAAAATGAGGAATTGTGAAAAACAAGTATAAAGATGCTTAAATTGTTTTGGTCTTTTGTCATCATCCCTCTACAATTTAGGGTAATATTTTTTGTATTGCTGTGGAATGAAAACAAAGGATTTGTTTGAAAAGATATCTGCTATCAACTTAAATCCCCTGAAAAGACTATTTGATATTTTACAGTTCATGATCATATACAAAACACTGCGAATGAAAGACAATTTCAGGAATATATGTACACTCATGCTTTAAAAATTCTCCATTTTGATTCTGAAAGAATTGCAAGTGGATTAACTAAGTGTAGAAACATACAAGCTAAACAGTGTAATGTTATCTGAAAAGGGTTAATAGACCTGTTTTTCATTGCATTGTATTTCCTCATACTCTCTTGCTGAAAGGGAAACTTCAGAATATTTGCCTCTGGCTTGAGGATGTTGGTTTTTATTGAATATTTCTCTGAAGAATTGCACTGCATTTCCTGAAAATTAGGTTCTCTTAAAGTCTTTCTGAGTTATGTTCTCGAGAAGAACAACTGAAATGTGTAAGTATGCAGATAAAGTTTATTACTTGCAGAGTTGAAGAAATAGTTGATACGTATCATCCACATAATATTTACACTTCTAAACAGGTAATGATATTTAATTTGCAAATATGACTCCTTATCTATATAAATTATACCTGAAAGTAAAAGAGAACATGTTGTAAAGAACATATTGCTGTCTAAAGGCTTCAGATATTAGTATTCATTCTGTAGATGAGTCACAAATGACTGTGAAATATTTAGAAAGCTTTATTAACACCCACAGTTGAATACAGTAACTACCATTATGTCAACAGTATGAATCAAGATGTAAATACCTGTTTTGTTTACCTTTCAGCCATCTGGAACATTTAGGATATTCGGACACTCAAAACAAGAAAGTAGCATGCTCAGGTGCTACTGTCCTTTTCAGCTGGTCAGCTTTTTTAACACTGCAATTAGTCTGAATGTTCTCCATCTGGAGTGGCACAGTTCACTTATAACACATGAATTACTTAGAAAATTCATCTTTTCTCATTAGTTTTACATGAAAAAATAGTTCATTTAAACAATTAAATTGCATATAGCATTAACGTTGTAAAGTATGATGGAGATGACTGCATTGAATTTATCAGTCTATTTTACCTGGCAGACAGAAATGTAATACCAATATGGTATGCCATTCTGTAGATATTATAGTTAAGTTGTAAGTTTGAAATGAGACTGTAAAAGAACATATTCAGGAAGATAGAAGATACATTTATGTAAGTCTTAGAGAATATCTTGGAAATACAGTTCTCCTACAACTGTTAAAAAAGTTTACAACAAAAAAAATCAGTGAAGAAAGCTAAACATAAAAATCATAAATGACCAGTAGTGACTTTCAACAAGCATTTTTAAAATTTCCTTAGCATAATCTAGATAAGAACAAGTTTGAAAAATGCAGCTATTTATTAACTAACACCATAGGGGAAATATTTCTATCGAATACGTAACTATTTTTGTGTATCTAACGTCCCCTTGTTCAAATAGGTTAATGAAAATGATCATATTATGGAACAAATGCAATGAGTTAACTGATGATATCACTTGATTCCATTTGCTTATATACTGAGTAAATATGGGACATTACAATTGTCTCTAGCTCCTCTCTCTCTTTATTGTATTCTAAAAATTTCATGTCAAATTAGTCTGTTTAAGGCTAAAATCATTCTTCAACTTCAACAAGATGCATAAGACATTAAGAGTGTGGTAGAAAAAAATTAAAAATAAAGATTTGTCTCAAATAATTGACACTAGTTTAGGTAAACTAAAGAAAAATCAAAAGTTGAATGAATTTCAGAAAGTTTCTGATGCTTAGGTAACAAAACCATGTTATGGAGAAGAATTATCTTCTTGCTTAAAAGGTCTTGCTTAAAAGAGAAGTCTGGGACAGAAAGTTTTCAGAGGGCCCTTCAAAACTACACTTTTTAATAATTTTCTGAAAGAAGATTTTTCATTTGTTCTAAAATTGTCTACATTTCCCAGTATATATATGCATAAGAACCAAGGCTCTATCAGTTTTCTACATATTCTTTTTTTCCTTGATATTTTGGTTTTTAGTGCTACTTTTTATGTTATTTCTGAAAACTAGGAATGTCTCCCACTTTCACTTTTAATTCATAGAAGAATGGTGCGTGAGTCTCCAAAAGATCTTGTGAGGAAGTCACCCTTTCCATCTAGCTCAGAAAGATAGCAAGGGTAGAAGCGTGTTGCAATTTCTTTTTCCCTTATATAATTAACCTATAATCATTTAGCTATCCTTTTAATGCTACATTTTCTAGTTTTTAGTTATATTTTGTGGGTTTTTTTCTGATTCTGAAAGTACAAAGTAAACATAAAATACTATTTTAGGTAAAGTGCAAACTAATTTTGTATAAAATATACATTTTTTTCACTATAATTTATTGAATTCAGAATATATTTTATTAAAATTTAAAACCACAATCAGCATAGTTTGTTTATTTGTGAAGCCATTTATTCAGTGGTGATATATTTTATCAGTTTAATAATTAAGAAAAATTCTAGACTTTACAAAAGTTTGTATAACTGTAATCAACAGAATGAAGAAGACAGCATGTGTTAGTTTAACACAGTAAACAAAAGTTATCCACCAAAATCTGGATGAGGACTCATTAGGGCGATTAAATGTGACAGAATTTATTAAATTTAAAAACAGGGGTGGGGGGGAACACAGAGAGAGAGAGATTGCCTATTCCCTTAAACAACAAAAACCAAACAAACAAAAAAAAAGGAAGAGAAACGGCCCCAGCAATCCTTCCCGCCCCTCCTTCTCCCAGAAAAAGGAATGTTAAAATAAAACCAGAATGTCTAGATAGCAGTCCCGTCTTTCCCAGCTTGCCATCTCCGTCGTTTCTGCAGCCTTGTCCCAGGCCCAAGATAGAGAGCAGAAAATCCCCTCTCCCCTTTCAAACACCACGCCAACACCTCCTCACCTCCCCGCTCCCTGCTGCTGCCCTCCAATCAAAAGCTGTTCCACTCCTCCTCTGATGGCCACGTCACCAAGATGTCCGTGTCCATGTCCTCCATGTGCGTTCGGGTGGTGGTGGTGGGGGAAAAGAAGAGGGGCCACTCCACACCTGAAGTCCCGCAGGCTCCAGTCTCAAACCCAATGGCACCAGTTCTCCTCATCCCTCCAGCTCTGGGCTTGAATCTCCGGGGAAAGGGCGGTGGGGGGCAAGGGGGGGCTCTCACTCCCAAACAGCTCCGGGGCAGGGCTGAACCGATGTCCACGCCCGAATACACATAAACAAACACACATACACAAAACACACACACTCCACAGCTCCCAGGGGCAAAAACAAAGTTAAGAGGGGAAGCAAAACAAAAGATTCAACACCTCACCCCTCATTCTGGGTTTTGAAACCATAACACCGTAGTAGGTAATTGACAGTAATATATAGCTCTTTTGATAAAATATAAATAACTCATGCTGGAGTGAAGGGTTTTCTTTTCTGTTTTTTTGGTGTTTGTTTGTTTTTTCTTGGTACTATAACATTAAATGAATTCTTATTTATAGCTATCATTTACAAACTTTCAAAAAAGAAATTTAAATCTTCAGCAGTTAGTTTAATGAATTTTTACCCCCAAAGTCACCTCTTAACAAGTAAAATTTTTGATTTTTCTTACATGCCTCTGGATAATTACTTCCAAATGTTCTATTGCTGGACTGTAAGCACCAAGACAAACCATTTCCTCGTATATTAACCATACATAATCCATATAAAATTAGGATAAATGCAGAGATTACTAGAGACATTTATGATAGAAAACTTTATTGCATTTCAGATGAGAGATATACAGGAAGCAGAAAGTTTAGGGAGAAGAGATAGGTCAAATATTGGTAGGCATTTTTTTCTTTTTTTTCAAAGGATACAGAAGTCACCAAATGCTTATTTTTGCATTTTCTGATCGTTAAAAGACAAATTTCTTAAGTTTACATTGACATCCAAGAACTTTCACTGATGAAGGTATCTCTGCTGTCTTAATACTGTTTTGTTTTCCTCTTCTTTATGCATGAATGGAGGGGGTGAATCTGATCTTTTAGCAAACAATGTATAATTTTCAGGAGTGAACAATATATAATGGATCTTTGCAGACACTACCCTTTGAATTTTTGTTATTTTTAAATAAATGATTTAGTGTGTGTAATGGTTTGTCTTAAAACTGCAGGGGGAGACAAAGAAAAAAAATAACTCTTTTCCTGGGCCCACATCTGGCTGGGAGGAGTAGCCAGGTTACCAGGGTTACCTCTGCCTGGGTTTTCCCATCAGCCCTGGGGATCCACGAGGTACGCTGAGAAGGGGCTGGGATTATAAAATCTGTGGGAAAGGGCACTCGCCCTCTCTTTCTCTGGGACTCTGGAGCTGAAGGCGGGGTGCCTCTACTCAGCACGGCCTTGAGGACTGCCCCCCCTGGACCTTGCTGCCTGCTGCCTCTTCTCCACGGAGCTCCCTGGGGTCGCCACTGCTTTTCATCTCCCCCTGCCTGAAAAAGACCCTTTGGGATGACTTCTTCACAGACTCTTCTTCCACCACCTCTGGAAAGACTGCCGCCTTCTTTTTCCATGGATTTATTTTGTTTTTGGGTTTGTGGGTGCCTGCCTCTGGGTCTCTCCTGTGTTCTTGGGAGGGGTGTCCTCCTCCTCTGTGTTGCTAGTTTTTTTTCTTTCCCTACGGTGAGGGTGGGGAGTGGGGCCGTTTTAGTCTTTTCCCTCTTCCCTTCTCGAGTTACATGTTGTCTGTGTGCAGGAGGTGGGGTTGTTTTGTCCCAGATACGGTGTAACCTCTATTCCCTTCCCCCTTCCCTTCTCGGGTTACAGTGTGTGTGTGTGTGTGTGTGTGCGTGCTGAATTTGAAATTATTTGAGACCCAAAAGAACAAAAGTTGTCTTGGGGATGAGATAGTGTGAGAAAGATATATGTGAATTTCTTTGTATGCCCATGTATGGGCAAGTTGTGTATTTATACAACCATTTCTTACACATTTTGTCTCATTTTATCATTTTGTTTGTTTGTTTGGTTGGTTGGTTGTTTTTTTTTCTGTATGGTTATGGGGTTTTTTTTATTTACTCACACTAGTTTATCTCTCTTTTCATTGTTCAAAACTTAACCAAGTTGCTAGTTTACTATACTTTTGATGCATTTGGATGATTTGGTCTTAAGCTTTTTCTTCCCATATTGTTTATGTAAGTCAGAAGTTTTAAAATATTTTTTACTGTTCCTATTTTCTAAGTTTAGTTATGACTGTCTCTTTAAACCAACATTTTGTGTATACTAATATTTCTTCTCCTCATTTTAAGGTTCATAAATTCCACAGTCACTCCTATTGAATTTGCCTTCCGTCTTCTCTACTGACTCATTCCTGCTAGGAAAAAAAAAAAAAAAAAAAAAGTAGTTTATTTCTGCTGTGTTACTTATCCAACAAATGTTTTTCTAAATTTTGTAGTGCATAAGTGCTCTTTACTACATCTTTAATACATCTTTAAGATATCTAAATCAATTTACAGTATCATAGTATCACAATATTAACAAGGTTCAAAGAGACCTTTGAGATCATCAAGTCCAACCTGTAACCCAACACCAACACATCATCTAAACTATGACACTTAGTGTCCCATCCAGTCTTCTCTCAAACACCTCCAGGCATGGTAACTCCACCACATCCTCAGGCAGCCCATTGCAATGATGAATCACTCTTTCAGTGAAAAATCTTTTCCTAATATCAAGCCTAAACCTCCCCTGATGGAGCTTGAGACTGTTTTCTTCTGTTCTGTCACCAGCTGCCTGAGAGAAGAGACCAACTCCCACCTGAATACAACCTCCTTTCAGGTAGTTGTAGAGAGCGATAAGGAGAGGAGCAATAAGGAGAGAGCCTCAAGCCCTCTCTTCTCCACACTGAACAACTGCAGCTCCCTTGACTGCTCCCCATAGGGCTTGTGCTCCAGCCTCTTCACCATCCTCATTGCCCTTCTCTGGACATGTTTGAAGATTTATTTTCCTTTTCCTTTCTGATGTTGAAAGTAATAGAACATGATCGCTCTTGACTTCATTGTTTTAATCTCTTAAATATAAACTGCTGTGACAACTAAATTGTTATTACCATGAGTACAATCCAGCACCATCAGCTATCTTAAACTGTGTAAATACATCCTCCTTGCTATGACTGGGCAAAGCCTTAACTTTATCATTTTTTTAGTCCATTTGCTATGTTTAGATAACACCAAAAACTTAATGAGAAACTTGAAAGAAATAAACTCTCGGGATTACTATCTGGAAATGAATGAATTGACTCTGTAAGATGTGTGAAATTTCTTTGAAACCTACACATTTTGGACAAGTTTGTGTATAGAAATGAAGCTTCTACAAAGTAGCAGATACCAGCCACATGTAACAACTATATAAGCTCTATATTTTTCCAATATACATCTACATATGAATCATCTGTGAAGTCCAAACAACAAAAACATCCTTTGAAGGTATTTGACAATCATAATTGTTGCAACATAAAAATCAGTTGTTAATTTTTTTTTCCAGATTCCAGGAAGTACTAAATGTTCGAGTTTTCTGTGCAGACTGGAAGTTCCTTGAAGTTTGGACTTTAAATGTTACATTCATTATAAACATAAAGAGAGGATGCTTCCATCTCTTGTAATGCGAACAAATGTTCTACCTGCAGTCAGTTTCTTGTTCTTGTGTTATAACAAAAACGTCTTGTAAATTGTAAATGTTGGGATTTACTAGGTGGAATTATTGGAATAATTGGAATTATTATGTGGAATATATTGTTACTATACTTATTGAGGCAGCATGTTATCTGATTAATATTAAAACTGAGTTATAATTGTAGTAATATAAAATTATTTCTACTGAATAATTTACTTTCAAGGAACTTAGAGTTCAAAATGAGGAACCTTTCTACCAAGAGCCTCTCCAGAATGAGGTGGGGAGGTACTGAAGAGGGGACTTAAGGGTAACAAGAAGGGAATAGTGAAGGAACTGGAGATTCTGACTGTTCATTGATAGAAAGGCTTGTGGTAAGATTTTTAAATGAACATAAAAGATTGTGAAGGATTTGCAGAAGCAGAAGCTGTGAAAATTTTATACAGATTTTAGTCTGAAACTCATATTGACTTCTGGAAGGAAAGTGGATCTGAAGTAAGGCACACAGAATTCAGATATCCTTTGTTTTTAATATACTAAATGACTACTGCAGGTATAGTAATATATGATACATTTAATCCAAAAGTAGGAGTATGAAATAGTTCAATTAATTGTACTACAACAAAAAATCAATTTCTCTCTTTTAAATATGAAAGGATAACAAAACACCCAACTCACATGTTGTAATTATATATGATTCAAGTTGCGTAGATAGACTACTGGCATTGACTGCTGCTCAACTATTATGTTTTGGGAATCCCTCAAAAAATAATTATATATTTACTTTTTCTTCTATTTAATTGAAAATGGTTTAGATTTTGCTTCTTTGCTAACATTTGCCGTTTACTTGCCATTTGCCTTTGGTTCACTAAGAATTAACTTTATGTTTGAACCATTCTGGCATTACTTAATCTGTTCCTGGTTGCTTACATGTATTGCTATTCATTTACATAATTCAATAGCTGAATATTCCTTTGGCTTTTTTTCACAAGCTTCCTTTCACTTGTAACTTTGTGACTTTTCGTTTACCTTCTCCAAGGCTGTACTGCCAATGATACTATCCCTGACTTTCCAAGTGCTCTTATCCTCATTGCCTTGCACCTGCAATCACAAACTCAGCTGGATCACTGCTGTTTGTTTTCTTGAGTTTCTCTAGGGATATAATCACCATTGATGTATGAATTACCCATCCTTCCTTCCTCTTTCACACCTAGTTTTCCAGCTTTTAATTTGTTATTTCGTGCTAGAGAAAGTAGAGCTTAGTTGAAAACATTAATAGATAATTTTATAAGACATTTAGTAAGTATTACCCAATGAGGTACATGAGAGGGGAGGAGAGGAGATGAGAGGAGAGGAGAGGAGAGAAGAATAAAAAGGAGGGAAGGGAAGGGAAGGGAAAACTGTTGTATGCAAACACATTTACTTATATGTGTATGACAGACTGGATATGTACTTAAACTTTCTATTTTAGTCCCTTTCAAATCAATGCTAGGAATAGAATATTCTGACTAAATAAAGATAGACTACTTCTATGTTTGACAGAAATATTCGCTGAGAACTTCAAACTGATGGAATTATCTAGCTACCCTACGAGAAAGCTTTTCCTACATAGACATCTACAGAATGTACTCCTTGCATTTCACTGTGAAAGCAAACTATAGAACTAATAAGATTCATGGAAAATCACTACAGTATCTGCTTGTGCTGGCATTTGTTATGCCCAAGAAGCATTGGTGTTGTCCTTTATTTGTAAAATGCTGGTCTTTTTTTTTTTTTTTTTTTTTTAGTTTGGA
>VYZS01097536.1:26686-49068 GCA_013400695.1 Neodrepanis coruscans
ATTTTTATACTATATTTTTTATACTTTTGATATCTGGAGCTTTTTCCAGCATCTCAACAGCCCATTCTAAAAACTCAGCTCCTTGCTGTGAGGTATTGGCAGCCCACTTGACCTCCAAGTTCTCTATTTATAAAGTAGGAACAATACTCTCTCATTTTTTCCTCTTATGAGGAAAAGTACACTGGAAACTGAGTTTTCCATGTTCTGAGATAAAGAGAGACATATGAATGCCAACAGTAGAGATTTTTTAATTTTTGTATTGAGCGTTGTTACCTTGGGAGCAATGTGTAAGGACATGGACAAATAATGCCATTTAGAAGGCTGGAAACCTGCTGTGATGCGTATAGATCTCACCTGCAACATAACTACAACGTTCCCATTGAAAGAGTAATGATGTTTCTCCTGTAAGAAAGGGGTTTTGCTGCATGGAAAGGGAATTATTGCCTAGGGCTGGTAGGCCTGTGTAAAGTGAAGGTAGAGGGAAGTGGTACCAGAAATGATAAGCTGCTTCCAGAGGAGGATGTTAATTTTGACTTACAGTCCTAATCCATAATGACTTTTAACATTTTTCTATTTAAAAATCATTGAATTACATACCAAATTTTTTCAACTGAGTACAGGCAGTCATTTGGATTGTGGGAGATGATACTTCAAATTCCTCCTCTAATTCAAACATGATCCAAACCCAAGTATTTTTCACTACCTTGCTCTGAGGTCGGTAGTGATATATTCCCAGTTCCTTCTGCTTTAGCTGCTCAGTTTTGTGTAAGTGTTCTGTAGGCCCATAGACATGTTCAAGGCAAGGATGTGCTCTCCACAGTCACCAGCACAACAGCTGTAGGTTCAGGTGGAAGAAAAAGAAAATGGATTGCAGGTTCATGTTCAGCCTCACCTGCCCTCCCAAACCAGCACCCTGCACTGTCGCTCTCTGGGAGACAATGAAGGCCAACAGGGTTTAGGGCACTACTCAGAACAGTGGAACATTTCAGTTTGGCTCTCTGCTCTCCCAGGAGCAAAGCCATCCCCATACCAATGCACCCCAACCTCCACCAGTGCCTTCAGTACCAGAGCACGAAGTCCTCTCCATGACGACTCGCCCCTTCACAGGAGATATTTTTTTACAGTGACTTCACCCAAGTGATCTAGTCTTTACCAAAAATTACTCCAAATACAGCCTAAATTCACTGGAAACACTGAAAAAATGCTGGTCTGAGTCAACGTGAAGAAAAATTTTGGTTCTGAGAGCTATTTCTGCTGCCTGTAAAGCTGAAAGCCAAATGCTTCTCCCAGGCTATGGAGTGGAAGTGGGTGGTGGAAGGAGAGAAAGGGATATAAGGTTACCAAGATCAACTAGTCTGCATGAAGAATTTTGAGAAAAATGTGGTTTTCCTGCTGTTGTTATATTTAAGTCACTAAATAAACAAGAAACATTAATGACATCTGTAATCCCTCATGGACATATGCCTGGTCATTAATTTCTCTTATTTTCCTAAGGAAAGGCAACAGCATTATATTGTGTTGATTTTTTTTTGAGAAAATATCACTAGTAAATAATCCTCTTAAGGAAGTGCAAGTGGCTGGAGGCAATGCTTGGGGCTGAAAACACCAAGTGGGCTCAAACCAAAACAACTCCTACCCTCTATGCTACTCTGCTGCTGGGCCACTGTTAGAATACTAATACAAAAAGGTCTGGTTAGCCAGGCACTGGCTCACAAAACAAAAGGTTTTGACCCCTTCTGATTGAAAAAAGCTATGTTTGATCAGTGAACACTGTAATATCTTATAAAGGGTAGAGGATAAATCAGGTAGCAGATAATTATAGTATCAGAACAGTAGAGTAGGTCCATCCCTGCTGCATGCCAGTTGAATTCTGATATGTTTGACCAAACTTATTCAGTATTTTTGCCTGCGACATCAGTCCTGGTTCAACTTCCAACAAAGGTGGTGCTAACTGGTTTCCAGTGGGCCTTCAAAAGATTTTTTGAAGTGTTCCTAAATTTAATTACTCTACATGAGTGCAGTTTTAATGGAGTAAATCTATAAGGCAAATGAAAACTATGACTTACTTCTGAGTATCTTCTTTTTTGTATCTGAAGAGGATTCTGAGGACTGTCCTTGTGCAGAAACAGCCCTGCTGACTAGTACATCTTCCTGAACAGTCAGAGATATCTCTCAAGAGGCTGATGGGGGAAGATGCACAGGAAGAGTAGAGTCAAAAAGGTTTTCTACTATCTTTAACGGATATTCACCACCAAGCCCATTTCAAGTCAATTTTGCATTTAACCTTCTTGTTTTAAAATAAGTTTTTTTGTGTTCCCTGGCACTTAAAAACTGCCGTTTGCTGGAGACAGGTCAGAGTCCCAGACAAAGTTCTTCATTTCTTGTGTTGGGGGAGTATCTTAAACTTTCATTTAGATATTTGGACAGTCTCAGGTTCCCCTGGGTTATTTATCAGATGTTGTAAGCTACCTTCATTACCTGTTCTTTACTTCACCTTCATAACATTTCCTTTGATTCTAAATAGAAAAGCATCCTTATTCTCTAGATCTTCTGATCTTGCTCTGTCACATTCACCTCTTACTGTGTAGTCGGTCCCTGGCCTTCTTCACTGCATCCATTAATGCTGGTTCACAAGAACCAAACCTTGGTGAGCCCCATGTTTGTATTTTCCAGCCTGAAAAAAGTCATCTTGCCTTTTTATTTTTTTTCTTATCCTACTATGGTCGGCTATGGCTGGACACCAGATGTTCACCAAAGCTGCTCTATCACTTCACTCCTAAGCTGGACACAGAGGAGAAAAGAGAATGAAAGGCTTATGGGATGAGATACAGACAGAGAGGGTTCACTCAAAAATTACCATTACAGGCAAAACAGACTCAATTTGGAGAAATTAATGTAATTTATTGCCAATCAAATCAGAGTAGGATAATGACAAACAAACCCCCACCTCTTCCTTGTTCCTGGATTCAACATTATTCTCAAATTCTCTACCTCTTCCACCTGAGCAGCACTGGGGGATGGACAATGGGTGCTGCAGTCAGTTCACCACAGGTTGTCTCTGCTGGTTCTTCCTCCTTAAAGGAAGGACTCCTCACTCCCCTGCTTCAGTGTGGGATCCCTCCCCCCATGTGAGACCATCCTCCTGGAACTTCTCCAAGGTGAGTCCTTCTCACAGGCTACAGTTCTTTGTGAGCTGCTCCAGTGTGGGCATCTCCCATGGGGTGCAGTCCTTCAGGAAAAGGCTGCTCCAGTGTGAATCTCCTGCAAGGTCTAGAGTCCTGCCAGCAAACCTGCTCCAGTGTGGGCTCCTCTCTCCAGAGGGCCATGTGTCCTGCCAGGAGCCTGCTCCAGTGTGGGCTTCCCACCGGGTCACAATTCCATTTGGGTACCCACCTTCTTTGATGTGAGGTCTTCCACTTGCTGCTGGTGGATGTCTGCTCCCCTGTGGACCTCCATAGGCTGTAGGGACACAGCCTGCCTCTCCACAGGCTGCATAATGTGCTGCAGGGGAATCTCTGCTCTGGTTTCTGTAGCATCTTCTCCTCCTTTTTCACTCATCTCGGTGTCTGCAGGGCTGTTTCTCTCATGTGTTGCTCAGTTTCCCCCTCACTTCTTTAATCTGCTATCCCAGAGGCACTACCACTGTTGCTGATGGACTCAGCCATGGCCAGTGTTGAGTCTGTATTGGAGCTGTCTGGGATTGGTTCTGTTGGACATAGGGAAAATTTCTCACAGCTTCTCACAGAAGGCCCCCCAGTAGCAAACCCAATACACTTATCAAACTATACCCTTCCTACAATGCTCTCCACTCCTCAGGAAGATGGTCATACAATGTGTGCAAATTCTAGGAAATCTGACAAAGACTTCTTTAAGTGTAGCTTAACAGCACTTAAAGTTTTTTTTTTTCTAGTGATTTTTATGAGCCTGTTTGCTTTTATATTTTCTGTAATGGAATCCAGTGAACACTTTTTCCCCATTTTTTCCAGTGCAGGGGTACTAAATTCTTTAGGAAGCCTGTAAATTTATTTGTGCAATTAGCCCTTCTTCGAACCATGGAGTTATCAGGGCTGGGTGAGCTGCTGGCAGCCCAGAGCTGAGCCAGGAGTATGTGTAGGAGAAACAGCAGGACTGGGTGGTGGAATAGAGTATTTCCTGCAGAGACTCTATGTCGTGTCTTTTGCAGAGGTTGGGAAGTGAGTAGAGAACAAAACAGAAAACTGAAGTAAGAAGTACATCACCATAGTGTAACTAGCTAACACCAGCCTGAAGAATTGGATTTCATCACAGACATATTTTTTTTATACTGAACAAGTAATTTAAACAACCATGTTTTAACAAGTAGTCACGTCTGTGTGGTCCCTCCTTATGGCTGTATCCAGCCTGAGCTGCTTGGCCCCTGGTTCTTGGAGCAGAAAAACACACAGCAGTAAATGGAGCACATGGAGATTTGATCCCACACACAGTAGCTGCTGGAAAAATGCTAACTATCCAACAAAACAGCCATTACATGTGCTTATTCATCTTGCTGAATTGTAAACAGCTAATGCTTAAATCAAGAGTGAGGTTGGTCCTCTACAATCTGAGCAGAGAAAGGTTCCCCCAGCAGACAACATCCCACTGAAGGCATGACATTGCACATGCAGATGCTTCCACAATTACCAAGTTGTATTTTTTTCATTTATTAATATAATAATTGTATAAATGTCATGGTCTTAGATGCTAAGTTACAGGTGGATCTCTTCTGCTCTGTTTCTATGCTGCTGAGGCAATGGCTTCTGACATTTGCTAAGGATTGGGATAACATTTTAGAAAGTGTTTTCTGGGGTAGTCACTGTGGTGACCCTGGAGCAGATGTTCTGTATGACCTTTCAGACTTTTGCTGGACAGTTGTGATGGTGGGCCTTCTGGGGAAGGCAGCTTCTGAAGCACAGCTCTATAGTCTGGCTGACGAAATCTAATGGCAAGAGAAATCCAGTGGCAACAAACTCATGAATTTGTGTTGTTGTATCTTTAGGGTAGGAGTGGATTTCTTTATTTATCTTGTTTGCTGGGGTTTTTTTTATAATTTCTCCTTAATATCTCTCGAGTTCTATTGCACCCAACTCTTTTGCCTGTGCTTGCTCTATACAGAGTTTCCACCAGAGCAAAATTTGAGCTGGACTCCTCCAATAGTAAAACTGGTGACATGGGCCATGAGAATTATGAGCTTGTTTCCTTGGTCTGATAACAGAGAGATAAACCAGTCCTTATATATTATGAGGCAATTATATGAGCTAATGATTGAGTTTTCCTACTCAAATTATAGTAGCCATGTTTTTTAATTCCAGCAAGAACAAATCTGACACAGACTGTGGCTAGGCCAATAATGATTGCCAGTTTCCATTACACCTTTAAATTTGAATAATATATGTAGCACTTGCAGTGTTTTAGAGGCACTTAACATAGCCAAACAGCTGAACAAGCATTATTGCATTTCACACTCATTTTTGTCAAGCAGATATTCACAAGTACTAGCCCCAAATGAGACTCAGGTCTGAGGAGAGATGAGGGTAAGTTTTCAGCTCAAGCACATCCTTGCAGTAATGCAGCTATCTGGTTTCCATACTGGAGTGAGATTACATCTGTCTGCACCTAGTCATGTAAGTGTGTCTCTCATGGCTGCTCATGTTTCACTTTCTTCTCTTCACTGTGGGTTTAATGGGGTAATGGGGAAAATCTTTCAGTTTTGTGTTTTGTTTTATTCAACTATCTGGATGTACTTTTAATTCTTTGCAATTAATGCAGGTAAACGAGATATTAACCCCAGTCTTTCTGTGCTTTACAGCAGAAAGCATAACTACACATATGCTGGAGTCTTCCTAGCTTAAAAGGCATTTGGCCAAGCTCATCTCTGGAGAAGCTACTGCTGTGGTTTTGACCACTGCAATGTCAGCTGCTGCAGACTACTGCTGTGCTCAGCATCTCCTTGGGTCCATTGCACAGTGAACACCTGGGATCATGATGTACTGAAGTCACAATTTTTCCTTTTCTGTCTTCTGGAAAGGAAAGATGGAATTAAACAAAAGGAAGATTGGGTGAAGTAAAACAAAAACTAATTCAGCTTTCCTAAAGTTAGATGTCTGAATCAAATAAAATTTCCTTACTGCTCTTGGATGTCTACAGTGGAATGAGATTATGAAGGCACCCTTCAAAGACTGATGTGTAGAACAAGTATTTCCAGAGACCATTTTTGTAACATCCTCAGAGAGACACCTATAACAGATGCTAATGAATCACTTCTGCAGGTTTCTTTTTATTCCTGTTCATAATTAAAAACACATAAATCAGCAAGGTCAGGCTTTGCTATCTTTTAAGCCTTGAAAATTTGGGCAGATGCCCTCTTTTCTTATGTAATAGGTGCCCACATTTTGTTCTCTCTCTCAAAATCTTGGTCTTTCTTCTTTACGCAATTGTATTGTGTCTTCTGACACTGTCCAGGCTGCAGTGTCATAGAAGAAGGTCAGTGGCCACAGCGACCATGAAATGATCTAGTTTAAAATCTTTGTTGGCAGGATGAAAAGTACCAGCAAAACCTGAAGTCTAAACATGAGGAGAGCAGACTTTGGGCTGCTCAGGGAATTAATAAGTGAGGCCCTCTGGGAAAATGTTCTTGAAGGTGCTGGAAATAATCCGTGCTGGTCATTTTTCAAACATCACCTCCTAAGGGCACAGGAGCAGGCAATTCCAAAACGTCAGAAGTCATGAGGCAGAAGACTGGCTTGGCTAAACAAGAATTTTCTCTTGGAAATAAGGCAAAAAAAGAAGGTGTATGCCCAGTGGAAGCAAGGTCAGGTTACATGGGAAGAATTCAGAGATGCTGCTTGCCACTGTAGGGNTATAATTCTGGGAAGTACTGAAAATACTTGAAAGGTGATGCTATCGTTGATCACAGCCAGAATGGCTTTGTGAGAGAAAAGTCCTGCTTTTCCAACATGTTTTCCTTTTATGACAAGGAAAAGTTGTCACCTAGTTGATGTCACAACCTAGTTGATGTCACCACCTAGTTGATCCAGGGAAGCCAGTTGATGTAATCATTTTCGATTTCAGTAAAGCTTTTGATACTGTCTCTCACAGGATTCTTCTGGACAAAATGTCCAGCACACAGCTGGATAAACACATCATTCAGTGGGTTAGCAATTGCCTCATGGGTTGAGCACAGAAGATAATAATGAATGGGGTCACATGAGACTGGTGTCCTGTCACTAGTGGGTTCCACAGGGCTCTATCTTGGGCCCTGTGCCCTTCAACATCTTCAAAAATGGTTTGGACACAGGACTGGAAGGGATACTAAGCAAGTTTGCAGACGACAGAAAACTCAGAGGAGCTCTTGACTCCTTTGAAAGCAGGGAGGCCCTGCAGAGAGACCTTGAGAAATTAGAGGACCAGGCAATCACCAACCATATGAAGTTCCACAAGGGAAAGTGCCAGATTATACACCTGGGATGAGGGATCCCCAGATGTATATATAGAATGTGAATGAGATGCTGGAAAGTAATGCCATGGGGTTTCTGGTTGAGGACAAGTTAAATATGAGCCAGCAGTGTCCTGGCAGTCAGGAAGGCCAACCATATCCTGGGGGACATCAAGCAAAGCATCACCAGCCAGTCAAGGGAGGAGATTGTTCCGCTCTGCTCTGCACTGGTGTGGCCTCATCTTGAATATTGTGTGCACTTTGGGGCAACACAGTGTAAGAAAGGTATTCAGCTATTAGAGAGTGTCCAAAGGAAGGCAATGAAGATGGTGAAGGGCCTTGAGGGGAAGCCATCTGAGGAGCAGCTGAGGTCACTTGGTCTGTTCAGTCTGGAGAAGAGGAGACTGAGGGGAGACCTCATTGAAGTCTGCAACTTCTTCCTGATGGGAAGAAGAGGCACTGATCTGTTCTCTGGAGTGACCAGTTATAGGACCCGAGGGAATGGCCTGAAGTTTAGTGACAGGAGGTTTAGGTTGGATATAGGAAAAGGTCCTTCACTCGGAGGGTGGGTGGACACTGGAACAGGCTCCCAAGGGAAGTGGTCACAGCACCAAGCCTGAGAGTTCAAGAAGCATTTGGATGATACTCTCAGGCACATGTTGTGACTCTTGGGGATGGTCCTGCAGGGTCCAGGCAGGCTAAGGTTTGGACTTGATGATCCTTGTGGGCCCCTTCCAACTCAGCAAATTCTGTGATTCTGCATGACCTTTGGGGATAAGTATAATTATATCTCTTGTTGTCTGTTGTTATAATCAGTTTAGACTATGGAAGACCTGGGTTGAAAGCACAACTTTATGAATAGCTTATCACACTGACCGTGGTGTCTATGGTCATGCTTCTTTCTCTCTCTGTTTCCATTTATCTCTTGGTGGAAATGTTAGAATTTGTTCCGTATAACTTTAACCTTAAAGAAAAAGAAATCAGATTTAAAATGGATCTTCTGTTTACAGAAAGCAAAATAAGTGACATGTTGAACTACTAGCTCAAGGCCCAAGTATCAGGAAATATCAGCACAATCATATGTTGCTGACTCAGAATGTAACTTTTCCTTGTTTGGATGTAATTTTTCTTGATACAGAGGGAGAGAAATCAACTCCTCAATTTTGTGCCAAGAAACAATGAAAGATGGTGGATGTGTCAACTCAGGCCTGGAGCAGAGTTCAAGCAGGAAGTACAGGGGTGCTGCTGAAAACTAAGACCTGTAGGAAAAAGTTTAATGACCTGAGAGAAGAGAATTTGCTGAAAACTAGAGTGTTGATGATCAGGTTTTGAAACAAGGATTTATAAAAGAAAAGAAAATACTTAATAGATTGTTAGAAAGTGCTGGTTTCTGTACACAGTGAATACAAGGTAGCTTAAATGATTCTGTCTAATGCAATTCACTGGAAGAAATAATTTAAGCTACTCATAAATATTTCTGGGATCTCAGTTCAGCGTAACTAAGAAAATAATTGGGGCAGCCAGTGGAAGTGGCTGATCAATATGCAGCTATAGGTGAAATGATTGAAAGTTTGTCTGTGCAAGGAATGGAGCTGAAAGTGGAACACATTACAGTCATAGCTGACATGTCATGAAGACGCAAATCATAAAATATGAGAAGACTCAAATCATTACGTATGACTTCACCCAGAATTCTGGTCTAAGTTCTGTTTTCCTTGTCTCAAAAAAGAAGCGTGAAGCAGAAGCTGCCATCTCAGTAGCCGAGGTGGTTGTTAAAATAGAAGGTGCTTCCATATGAGTTATGGTTGAAATGACTAAGACTGCTTAGCTTGAAAAGAAGATAAGGAAGTGGGAACATGTTGGCAGAATATATAACACTGAAAATTGAGAAAGTAAATAGATTGCATATTCTTTCTGGTAATGCCAGATGAAATGAATATCTAAATTAGAAAGCACTACTATTACTTCAAAATCAAAGAAATGTTTTTTTAATGCAATACAAAACGAACTTGTGAAGCTTATGGTTGCTAAATATCATAGAGCTCCAAGTGGTTAGTAGGATCAAAAGCAGCTAACTACAGCCATATTAAATAGAATGAAAAATGCAAAAGGCATATAAAATATTTTGCCACAGTGAATGCAGAAACCAGTCAAGAGACAGGGTTTAAGTAGACACTTCCTCCATGTAGAATCCCACAGTCAAAGAGCAGGTTTCTCCTTAATTATCTGTATAAAAACTTCCTGAGTCTTTTTTCAAGTTATCTGTCACTGGACACTGTCAAACTCTGGTCATTTGACAATTCCATTTTTATGGTGGTGATTAGGGAAAACTTGATCAAAACTTGTGAATGTGGCAACTGTACGGCATTCAGAACCAAAATAGATAGAGCAGTTGCTTTCTTGTAAACTTGGTTCTAAAAGACCTTAATTAGGGGAGGGAGAGGAAAAGTTTGAACTTTTCTTGGCATCACATAGCCAAGAAAATCTAAGAGATATGAAAGAAAAAGAAAAGAGACATGATGCTGAAAAAAAAAGGGAACTCATTTTTTGTGCACAGTGTGGGCTGGAAGAGGTGTAGAGCTTGGATGGAGGAAAATGGGCATTGTATACATGCCTGTAAATAAAAAGGATTCAAAGAGAGAGCTGACTGCATCATCAATTTTAACTACTTCTAATTGTCAGAATATAGTCTAATTGATCTGAACAAAGAAGTAACTTCTGTTCTGCTCTATCCCATTCTCTCTATTCTATCACAAGAACACTAACTTCAGCATCTCTGTAGTAAGCTTCTCCTAACCTACATTGAATAATGTCTATTTAATAGGTTGTGTTTTTTTTTTTTTTTTTTTAATTTTGTGTTCTTCCCAGGGCAGACATCTGTGGAAGCATTTGCTGTAGGGTCTTTCAGGTTTTTTAAAAGGTAGCTTGCTGATAGTGTTAAAGATGACAAGGATGGTGAAACATGTTCTGCATACGGATTGGGGGGAATTAGCAATAGTTCACCACTCCTGTGAGAGTTCATTTGGCTGCCACAGACTGGCCCATGAGAATATTTCTGGAGAGATGAACTTTATCTAATAATAAAAAGTCCACTGACCTGCTCTCATGTCGCAATTCCTATAGCATGAATAATTGCACCCTCTTGTATAATTGGCAACATTAAGAATGCTAAGTGAAATAATTAGGAAAGAATTAGATTTCACAAGCACACCATGCTCTTACTTTGAGAATTTTATTCCTACCTCTTTCCCTCTACTGGAGAGTCACTACTCAGCTGCGCTTGTGCTGGGAGATGTGGGCAAGCATCTGCCTTGGCAGTTTCTGCCAGCCTGACTCTGGCAGAGTGTCAGCAGAGCCCCCAGGATAACGCATGGCATCTTCAGTGTATCTGGCCTTCGGTGTTCCAGCAAATGTGTGGTGAGATGTGAGTTCATGGCACGGAGTTCTGCACCAGGTGCCTCTGGTGCCTGGAACTGGGGTTTTCCAGGGCTGGATGTAGAAGTGTGCTCCCAGGCACCACAGAACAAATCATTCAGTAACAGCAAGGTCCCTGTTTCACAAATTAATGAAGATTGATCCTTTCCTCCCAGATGTCTTAAAAAAAGTGACAGTAACACATTTATGGGAGAGCAGCCATTCAAAACTGCCTGAGTGTAAGGACATAGCTCTGTGGTGGGTCACATAGAGTTGGTGGGGGTGTGCCATTTTTGCTGGGTCAGTCTGAAACCAAAAGAGAAAAATCTATGACCATCTGGCAGGATGCAGCTGGCACCTGGGGTAGTTTAAGATATTTTTGCTGGTTGCAGGGCAAGGGAGAGCTTGCCACAGAGTGCTGCATGCAATTCCCAGGCAACCCTAGGGAAAAACTCTAGTGATGTGTTCCAGCTTTGATTGGGACTGATCTGTGCAGATAACATTTTTGACAACCATTCACTGTCTTAAAAAAAAAAAAAAGAAAAAGAGGAGAAGAAAAAGAAGAAAACCCACATAAAGACACGAAATATGAATTGCTGAGATATAACTTGGAATTAGGTGAGTGTGAACAGTACTATGACAATTCTCATGTTACATATTGGGGTGCAAATCTGGCATAGTGAACCATATGATAGATACAATCATGAGCACTGACCACGCAAGAACTGTGTCCCAAAATTTACCAGATCAGACTAGGGGAGCAGGACCCTGCATGAGATGCACTCCTCATGTCCTGCACTTGTGCCACATATCCCCAGCACCCATAAGTGACTGGCAGTGAGGGGTGTCACACAGACTGGGGACTGGGTGAGGTGTTCATCCAGTACCTGTGCCTTCTGGGATTGAGGGGACAGCAGCTGAATAGATCTCAAGAGAAACATTGATGGGGTGTTTCCCTCCACTAGGAAAAATAATGTGTGAAAATCTTGCAATTAGTACAGTTAAAGCATAATCTTGGAAGACAAATGGGGGGCAAAATGAAGAGCTGGGTTATTTCTAGAGAAATGCCAGAACCAGTAGTCAAACCAACCCCTTGTGAATACAGAGATAGATGGTAAGGCATCTGAAGAACAGATGATCTTTTCAGGATCCTGCAACACCACAGGTTTGTAATCTTTGCTGCTTGACAGCTGGCCTCTGATTATCTGACATCATTTGGGAGAGACCAGGGCAATGAATGACAGCAGGCAGTTGCCTTCAGGTCCAGTTCTGGCTTATCTTTTCTAGTATATTGTCCTTGTGACTTATCTTTTGTGTGGGTCTCCAAAACACATGCACACCTCACGTATAGTATCCATTTATCCTGCATCCCTTCCCTGATTCACTAGATAATCCCCACAGCCCCAATTCTCAGCACAGCTGCCATGTTATACTGGAGTATAGTCATTCAACCTTAAATGCTGACCTGCACCAGTGGTTCTGCTGCTGAGTGGTTCACCATGTGTCAGCATTACCCTTCTTTCACAGCCTTTGGGGAAGAGGTGTGAAGACAGGGTAGACAGTGACAAAAAAAATGTGGCAGACCAGGTCTGAAAGGGCGACTAACATTGTGGTTTTTTGCAAACTGTTAAGCTGCAGCTATCACTAATCCGTACCCCTCTTCAGAGCATCTACTGGGGAAATGGTGCAAACCAAGTCCCAGCCACCTAATCCTGCAAGCTGGTCTAAATATAGATTTCTTTCCCCTTTATGTTCATTAGTTTCCATACGTCAACATAAAAAATAGTAAAAGTAAGGGGGAAGAATTTTTCTAGTCAACTAAAATGTAAAGGATGGGAAAATTAATATAAAGACGGAGTTCTAAGGCTGCGGGGAATGGAGGAAATAAACACCACCACAGATGAAGATGTACAGGGAGATTTCTAAATGTGTTTAGCTGAAGCTGTTTCAGAAAGAGGATGCATCTAGTATCTTAAGCTAGGCTTTAAGTTGGATTCTCCCTGTCTTAACACTCTTTTATTTTGGCAATTATAACATTTGTGTTTATCTGCACTTCTCAAACTTCATGTAATCTGAAGTGTTTGTAGTATCACGAAGTATGGCTGACTCAGACACAAGAAACATTTTATGTAGTGAGATTATGTAGAGAGCTACTTAGCATTTTTGTCACATTATTTTCAAAATGTCACATGATCTTTTCATTATTTTTCATTATTGTTTCTATCAGCAGTAGTGAATTTAAAATCATTGTGCTCTACCTCTTTTATGATTTTGCCATTCTTACATGCAAGAGAGACCAGAATGGTGGGAGCCACATAATAATAAATGATGACTTATCATGTGTTTGGACTAGTTGTCTGCTTTTCACATAGTAATAATACAGGCTAATTGCTATTTCCAGTAATAGCAGACAACTCTGATTAATACACAGTGAGTTCATAATCAATTAATTTTGATTTTCCTTTATTAATGATTAACTAATGTGCAACTCCTCTATAACAATTCAAAGTGTTTTAGACATTCAAAACATCATAAATTTGGAATGTGTGGCTGTGGCTACCTTGCCTTACAATCTAATGGAAAAGCACAACATTTCTGCATAGCTTGCTCTGGTTGTATTGGGAAACTCACTGTGCCTGGGGCTGTTGGGTAGGCTGGAAGAGTGGAACTCAAGGTGCACAAAGGACTCATAAAGGATTGCAGAATGAAGAGACTGGTGCTTGGTGGTTGGGACTGGCTGAAAACTTCAGGTCTGTTTTCTTCAAATGGGAAATTGGTAATTTGATAGGAAAAAAGTAATTTTCCTTGAAGCTGCTACTTGCAAAATAAAAACTATAGGCTGCTGCTCTTTTGGCAGACAATTGAAGAAAAAATGATTTCCAGATTCTCAGCAAAATTTCAAAATTCTTGAACAAAACCTCGCACTGTCTAATCAGCTCCCCATGAGCCTGTCCCTTCTGACTCCTGAAATAGCTCCACAATAGCTCAGGCAGGAGACTTTAGGAAAAATCATGTTGTGTAGATGCCCTCTTTCATCTAGGTGTAAGATGCAAAGCCTGACAAGTTATGCTTCCATATCACTTTTTTGCCATGTCACACTTATGCCTGGGTCAAATGCTGCCTGTTTAATTTATTAGCATTGTAAACTCTTATTAAGTTCAGCATGCACTTCATATGTCATTGGCCTCCAGCTGTTGGTGCTAGCGCAGGAGAAGATGACTTGACCCTAGGTGAAGGGGAGGAGTCTTGGAGTGAGGCAGCCTGGGAAGCTGTCCAAGGGCAGGCATGTGTAAAGAGCAGCTGTGAAAGGTACAAGTTGCACACAGAGCCATGCCCTATCACTCACTTTAGCAATTTCCTTATCGTTTCACACTTTTCTACAATATCAGCAGAGACCACAATTGATGTGGTAGTGTAAGCTAGCCATTAATGCATTAGCTGCTGTGTGATACTGGCACTTCTGAGCAATACCAGACAGTGTGGTGGATGGAGAGCTAACAGGAAACCCAACCAGTATGCTTCATGTTCAGAACTCAAGGGAAGGACACATTTCACTTTTAGAAAAATAGTACTGAGAGTAGGCTGTTTCTTTAGAGAGAAAGGAGTTTGGATGCCTCAATGGTTGCAGAATGGCCAAGACTTTTTAATGTTGAAGAGATGTTCCTTTCACTTAGCTGGAAATCGTTACAGACTATGGAAAAAGATATGTTGAAGGAGTGAAGCTAGAAAGACCAGGAAAACACAGTTCCAAAGGGTACCTTGGCAAACAGAAAACAAATTCATCCCAGAAGGCAGGAGGTAAGGAGAGAGGGAAGTTGTAAGTGGAGAAGAGACAGGAGATGTTAAATGGCTTTGCTCGAAGCATGGTGACAAATCTGTGTTTGTGAAAAATCTGTTTTTGAAACAAATCTGTGTTTGCAACAGACGAAAAAAAGGACAGGGAAAGCAGATAGGACAATAGCAAGGCAATACAAGGCCCTTCCACTTCAAGTTTCCCCTGAGGACTGAGCTGGAGAAGTTGACGTTTTCTGTTGCTGGTAATACTGTTTACAGTTTTCAGGAACTGGAACTGTTACTCTCCCTGGAGAGGGCCGCTTTGCAGTAGAGGATGGACTTTTGTATAGAGTTCAGGTGCTTGGTAAAGTACTTCAAGGGACTTTCAGGAGCATGGCCCACAGCCCATAGGAAATGAAAGTGGGAAACATTTCTGCCATTCCTAGGACATTGTGACTTTGCAGCTATGGGACCTATGGCAGTCAGGAAAAGAGGTAAGGCTCATGTTTTTCTTAATGTTAAATCAGGATCATAGGTGACATGCTAAGGATGCTTAAGCTCTAGCTTCTTTTCTGTCTCTTTCAGTTTGGTAGACAATATGTTTCAGTCTGTTTTCATAGCTTTGGTAGTACCAGTCGTGATGTAGTAACCAAGAGGGAGAAAGTAACTCCTATGAAGGAAATTTCAGATGATTCCTTTCCAAAGTGAGAGAACAGAAAGCCAGTGAATCCGTGATGAGTTTCATGCAAATTTGGGTAAACGGCTTGCACCTGAAAGACTCAGTAGCATTTCTTACATTGCACATATGCACATACACATGGTCAATTATTTATACGTATTTATGACACACAGGTGGCCGCATGGAATTTCTTTTTAGAATTATTTTTTCTAATGAAAAAATCTAAACAAACATCCTACAAATGAAATCTGCTAAAATCAGAGATAGGTGGAGATCAGAAATGCCCAAAAGCCAGAATGACTTGGGGACATGACTGCTCCCTGCAATACACATTGGACCTTGCTTTTTTTGGGAAAAGGCTGTTCCCAGTCTCCTGAAGAGATTGACAGAACACTGTACTGCTCCCATGCCCTGGGGAGGAGGGGAGAGGGCAATACCTGGGTTTGTGCCCTGCTTTCATTGTTAGTTGTGTAAAAGCAGAGTTTTGAACCCAAGTGAGTGCCACTGCGTTTCAGGTTACACAATACAGCAGAATGAGATATGATTGAAAAGGTTACAGATAAAATCAAATGTGAGAGAAGGATGAGAACATGTCCTTTCTCCTAGCCATGACTATTTTGTTGTGTCTGTTATCTAACCCTGTAATTAGGATGGCATTCAGAAAATGCGAACAAAGTTGGTATTCTTTTCATAACCCCCAAATCTTTGCATTGCTGCATGAAACTTTTGGCTTCAGCTTTTCCCTGTTCATTAACCATGCCAAAATTTTTAATCTAACACCACTGTTAAAGAGTGGCAGGCTTCCAGGGAAATATATCAGCCAGGCTTATTAATTTCATGCCAAGTGCTGGAGGCGTGAATGTAGAGAACGCTGTTTGAGTTTGGATAATAGGAATCAGGCAGCTTAAAGGCAGGGGATAAAGATCAGGAGCCCCGTGTCTCAAGAGGAGGAGCAGGTGCAGGCTGCAAGCAAGGCCTTCAGGCCCAAAGGGGCAGCCAGTGCTTAAAACAATCTGCAGTGCCTTTCCTCCTTTCTCCCCCCACCTTTTTTTTTTAATTTGGCATGTGCCTCTCACAGCTTAACAGACCGCTGCTCCACAAAGAGTGGTAAACAGAGAAAGGGAAATTAAAAAGGGAAGTCCCATGATAGACAAAAACAAATTAGGGCAAACAAATTACACAGAGTCAACAAATAAACAAGGGAACATCTGTGAATATATTTCTTGGATTTTCTGATTCTGAAAGCAACCTGAGAAACAGTGGAGGGATATATAAAATTTAATTGGGCAACCAAGCTTCTCCTCCTTTCCCCAAGCCCCTCCTTCCCTGGGAATGTTGAGTTGCAACAGGGGATACCTGTGCCATCACTGGGGACCTCACTGTCAAGGCGCATGTCACTACCTCCTCTGACCCCGTCCCAGTCCCTGTCCTGCTCCTGTCCTGCTGCTTCCACCAGTACCAGCCTTGCTGGCTCCCCTGAGAGCATCAGGAGAAGCCAAGGCAACCTCTACCAGCTGCGGAACAGGGTGAGGCTTCAGCCACATCAGGAAATGAGGGGCTTCTCTGTCCCTGCTGCATTCCCCAGACACTAAGGCTGGATCTAAGACTGGGGAGTCAATATCTGGTTCTCTGACTCTTTGATATACCACTTGTTATAAGTATATAGATATTTGGTTATATGAATACATCTAAACAGAAATATAAATGTAATTTTATGTATAGTATATACATATATGTTTTTATATACATCTATACAGAGAGATTAATGGATATGGAGATATAGACACAGATCCTAAACCTAATTTTAGGGTTCCTCTTCTAGGAGATTTTGCTAGGATGCCTCAGGATCTGTGAACATATAATTATAAACCTGAATTTGAGCAGAAATTCTACAACAAACCCTTCACAAATCAATCCGGTGAATCAAAAAAACAGTCCCAAACAGTTGTATTTTCCTTTTACACACACACTGTCAGAAAAAGATCTTTACTTATCATTGGTTGTGGGGATGTATAAAAAGGGAAACAGAAGTGACTTGAATTTAGCAAACTAATTATTTATTTTGGCTTCTAAACATTTATGGATTCTTTTTCCTTTAGGAAAATTCACAGAAAGGGTCTGAAATCAGAGAAATCCATGCAAGGGACACTGATATCAGAGTCCATAGAAGAGCATAAACCAGGTATTTCCTTTCTTTCCTAATCTTCACATGGCTCTGAATAATTTTGTTTCCCTCATTTTCTCTCTTACACTAAAAGATGAATTCAAAGGAAATTGTTATGTGCTTAAGTACTCAGAAGAGATGTAACAGTACTGTTTAAATTTTCTATGCAGCCTTTAATTTACCCCCTGCATAACAATCTTTAATCATACTATTGTACAATATTTTTCCCAGAGAGTTGTGACCTTATTCTGCACATGGAAGGGGCAGTACTTGCTTAACAGGTAACTATTCAGCACTTTGCTTTTGACTTATTCTGTGTGTGGTCTCTGCTTACCATTCAAACTCATCTTGTCAGGCAGAAGTTGTTAAATTCTTTGAAGTCTTTCTGTATTGTCCAACACCATGATTTTAAGGCACTTTGGAAACCTTGTTCTGTTTTTATGGCTCTCCAGTGAGGATAGTGGCAGTGACAGTGCTCTTTTTGTCTTTCAGATGAGAAGTGAAGGTAAGGAGGAGCTGCTGGTAGACCTTTTTTTAGGTGATCAGTTTGAAATGTGTGGGATCTGGGCTTAATTGTCCCAAATATTTGTATTTATATTTAAGCATGTATCTATAAATTACAGTTACTCTAGACACATTTTTGTTGTGAATCTATCCCCACAACTTTGCTAGTTTCTCATTCCTCAGCTTTTGTTTCAACTCCTTTTCCTGTCCTGATAAATATTGCCAAATACTTCCTTTGCCTTTGAGGTATTACACAGGGACATCACAGAAAATATAGAAAAAATAAGTCTGGTCTTACTACAGACCCAGTTGCAACAATGAAAAAAAATCCCATGTAGTCCTGTTCAGCATCATGTTCTACATACAGGAAATTCCTCCAAAGGCAGTAGTCACTTCAGTTGAGTAAACCATAGCAGCAGCCTTGGGCAGTGACAGCTGGATGGGAATCTCCCAATCACTAGTTTCCCTTTTGGTGTAAAAAACATTGATTAAAGTGGTCCAGCAGACTGACAAGAAGCAACTTCAGTGCAAAGGCCTTTCCTGTTCCTGATAATTTTAGAATCCTAGGATATCTGAGGTTGGATAGGACCTTTAAGATCATTGAGTCCAACAGTTAGCCCAGCACTGCCAAGTCCACCACTTAACCCATGTTCCCAGGGGCCACATCTACATGCTTATCAAGTACCTCCAAATATGGTGATTCTACTACTTCCCTGGGCAGCCTGTTTCAATGCATGACAATCCTTTCTATGGAGAAATTTTTCCTGAGATCCAAACAACCTCCCCTGGTTCAACTTGAGGCCATTTCCTCTTGTTCTGTCACTTATTACCTGGGAAAAGAGGCCTCTCCCCACCTGGCTACAACCTCCTTTCGAACAGTTATAGAGTGGGTGACCTTGTCATAGAAGGAGATCAGGTTGGACAAGCCGGACCTGCTTTTCCTAAACCCATGCTGGCTGGGTTTGCCCTGCATGTGCTGTGTGATGGCACTCAAGATGATCTGCTGCATGACCTTCCTCAGCACCCAGATCAGGCTGATAGGGCTATAGTTCCCTGGATTCTTCTTCCGACCCTTGTTGTAGATGGGTGTCACACTCGCTAACCTCCAGTCAGTTGGCACCTCCCCAGTTAGTCAGAACTGCTGTTAAATGATTGAAAGTTGCTTGGGGAGTACTTCCACCAGCACCCTTGGGTGGATCCCATCCAGCACCATGGGCTTGTGTGGGATGCATCTGCAATTATATGAATCGATAAATAGTTCTCTGGGCATTCAAAAGCATCCAAAATTTTTATGATTAAAACAAGAAAAATTAAATAAACCCAAGACAAGCCAAAAGCTGAGGCAGAGAGCAAAGGGCATAAGTAAAGTTCCCCCATTACAGACTGAGGCTAGAACTTTCCCCATAGATTTCGATGCTTAGCTGTTCAACTTTCAAGAGCAATTTTTAAATGCAAAATCTGGGAGACAAGTTAGAATTCAGCTTGCTCTGAGTAAAATGCGTTTATCTGAAAGGAAAATCACATTTTTGAAATGCACTTTCTGCCTCACAGCTTTCATGTGGTTCAGTATGCAGATCAAACTGAGTAGGTGCTGGATAAACATGATCAGTAAAGGTTCATATCAGACCGATGCACACCAGGCTGGTGGCTTCCAGTGTTATCCAGGTTGGTTATACCATGCAGAGAGAGGAAAGGAGATGAGGCAATCAAGACTGTCGCTTTCTTTCTATGTGATCTGGCTGGCTTGGCCAGGTGCTGTAACAGAAATGCTGAAAAAGTTGAAGAAACTTTTCTTATCTTAGACTTGCTAAGGAATGGAGCTGGAGTAGGAGGAGAAGTTATGAAACAATCTGTGCATGCCAGCATACTTCAGGCACTGAAGTTTTTGCATAATCCTGAACAAAAGAATGAGAGGTTTCATTAGGAAAAATAAAAAAGAAATCCTGAAGCTTAGCATAGACTTTCAACTGAAACTTTTAAGTGGCAGGGGTTGTTTGCCTAGGCTCCCTGTATTTTTCTTGTCATCATTTCTTCTCATTGCAGATAAACATAGCCAGAAAGTTTAATGAGTTTTTCTGGTTGGTCTATCCAAGTGTAAGTGGAGGACAGGAATCCAGTGCAAATTTTTCTTTGAGGAATTTTGTACCTTGTCCAAATGGTGCCTATCATCTTGGAATAATTACAAAATTCTGCTCAATCTCATAGGCACATGGTGAGATGTTTAATACCATCATGCAGTTTCAAGGCCATTTCTGTCCCACTCAAACAAAGTATGTTCTGAGGGCTTGGTGTATACCAGGATATTGACTAAGGGTTCGTCCTCATGGATAAATTTTGGGAAACGTGAACTGGGCAATCCTTTGGTATGGAAAGCACATATCTGGTTTCTGCCAAGAAGGCTCTTCATCAGACAATAAAGACACATTTTGCAATTTCCATTCGCTCTCAGTTACTGGAGGCAACTCTAATGGCCTTCTGTATCTCCTTAATTAGTTACAAAAATTACTTCTTCAAAATAGGTCTTGTCTCATTCATCCATATATTTGTGGTCTACTGGTTACAGTTTTCTTTGGCTAGACTTTATCAATGCAGAACATAAATTCTCTCTCCCATCTGCTACAGGAAACATATATCCTTTGCAATGGCGCTACAACTCTAATTTAGACAAACCACTACTGTATCACTTGATAAGACAAGATCTGCTTTTTAATACTTGTTTTCTGTTAACTTCATTTGCAGCACAAGATTGTATATGTACCTTTAAAATTCATATCTGTGTCCTGCTTATTTTCTTCTGAGGACCACAGAGTTCACCTGAGGCATCCTTTCAAACTGGTATAAGATATGAACAATTTAGAGTGTGGTATTTTGTCTCTCTTAAAACTACAGGAGCTTACTAGAGTTTGTACTCGACACATACATCTACCTCATTTCAGGAGATGTTTAGCAGCAATACTTTTTTGGCTTTGAAATAAAAGGGTTAATTGGCCTAAGTCCACATTTAGAGCTTAGTATTTAACTTCTAAGACTGAAAATTTGAGCATAACCAGATGATATGAAGCTTCAAATGCTGAAATTTAAATGCTTTAGCATTGTCTGCGTGGCACTGGTTTCAGTATCTTTCTCTTCTCTACACCACCAAAAGTATTTTAACACATTTTGTGCAAATTTCTTCTCTCTTCCTTAACTTCTGGGCAATTTCAGGAACTTCAAAAGCTAAATAACACCTGTTACAAGCAAGTCCCATATATCCCCAGGGATGATATTAACTTGAGTTGCCTATGGTTTTACAAGTCTGTCAAGCACTGTGGTGCCAGTTGCAGTGGAGGGAGGTGGAGGTATTACCTGCTCAAAGGCCTCCAGTGATATTAAGGGAGATGGCAAAAAGTCATGAGTCTTTGTCTCCAGATATCTATTAAAACTCTGCTGCTAGCATATACCAGTGTGCTGGGAGACAGAAAAGTAACTCCACACATCAGGCAGTTCCAAAATCTGCCTCTCCAATGCACAGCTGTGAAATGAATTCCACGCACACAAACCCATGTCTCATGGTCATACCTCAAGTGGTCTACATGGGACTACTCAGTTTTCCAGCTTCTCTCATCCTCTCTGGGCACCAGTGACAAGAGGGATAGTGTAGAGATCTTGTACCTTTGGGAAGGAGGTAAATCTGATTGCAAGAGAGGGACCCAGCCTTAAAATGGAGCTGAATGGCTGTCAGAGTCCAGTGGAGAGGTTCATATTGTACCTAGTGACTTGTGGAGAACATGATGTTGGCTCACTCGATGTAGAGAAAGATGTAGCTCTGCATAGGGTTGTGGTGTTTTTCAAGAGGACTGCAGACTGAGGAAGAGAGATGTTTCATAGCAGATNAGGAGTAAGAAGTTACTCTCTGTGAGGGAACAGATTTGATCTGGCTCTTAGCCACTCCTGTTGACAGCATACACCACTGCAAAGGTTTATTCCCAGAGTGGGTCATGAAGGCAGACAAGTATTTGGTATTCTCTGTACAACTTGATGCAGTTGTACTCCCCAATTCCTCTGTCTTCACCTTTATTTTCAGCAACACATGCTCACAAGAACTCTCTGTAAATAAGTGTTCCCAATGAATGCCATTTGAGTAAATTTTGAGGAATTATATGTGCTATAAATAACTTTTCTCAAGAGAGATTTTTCTTTGTTTGGCAACAGTAGTGATCATTTACAGGACTGCATCACTGACCTGAAATGCAGGAGGTCTGCTGATAGATATTAGCAAGAAGTGAAACACTGGTTGCCCAGTGAAGTTGTGGATGGTCCATCCCTAAAAGTTCTCAAGGCCAGGTTGGATGGTGCTCTGAGTAACCTGGTCTAGTGAAAGACGTCCTGCCCACAAGGGGGTTGGAAACCTTCATTCT